>MDKI01236630.1:0-29261 GCA_005239505.1 Nicotiana paniculata | reverse complement strand
CAAGAACGTAGTTGAACAAATAGAGATAAATCAACCAATCAAAACTATATTAATACACAATAAGTTTATCCCCAACGGGTTCTACCGAAACCCTATATTAAAGAAGTTAGCTAGACATGTTCATAAGAATCAAACCCAAAATAAATTGCATAATTGAACGACAAAGTAATGAATAAAAGATGCAAAAATCAATGTTTTGTCACTTCAATGGTTTCCTCTCTTCGAATCCTTCGAATCCCCTCAAGTTGTGTTTTCAGGGTCTATTTATATGTTTAGGACGAACCCTAAACATGTAGGAGACTTCTATTCCAACCGGGAAACACTTAAACTCGTCAAAAGTCGGAATTGACCGAACTTGGGACCCCGGGCGTTTGGGCTCAAACGCCCCCTTAAGGCCAGGGCAGGCCTGGTGTTTGGGCTCTAACGCCCCCCTAAGGCCAGGGGCTTCCTGGATTTAGGGTCAAATGCCCCCTAACGCCAGGGGCTGCCTGGCTTTAGGGGCCAAACGCACGGCTATCGCTCGAGTGTTTCATCTTCGACCCTTAAGCGTATTTTCGACGTATTTGCATCCCTTTAGCTCCGTTTCCATCTCCACTTCACCTACACATGAAATAAACTCCATTAAGCACATAAAAAGTGTATTTTTATCATTAACGCACATAAAATTTAAGGCATATAACATATTAAACCATGAATTCTAGCCTCGCATCACCAGTCAATGCATGTCCCAATCATACTGACCAAATAGGGAACTCCGGAGCAAGTGGAGTGCAGCAACACCTTCCACTGAGCTGATAGCCTACTAGGAGGACTGTCAACCTGTTTATCAGGACCTGCGGGCATGAAACACAGCGTCCCCAAGAAAAAGGGACGCCAGTAAGAACAAAGTAATGAGTATGTAAGGTAGAAAAACATAACTAAGAACAGTAATGTAAGGAGAGATGTAGAAGATACAACCTGTAGCATATGAGTGCCTCTGAGAGATAATGACATGAAATGTGTGATACATATATATACATAATATTTTAAATAATATCTGCCTCTGTGGGCATCATCATCATCATCATATCATACCCGGCCTTGAAGAGGACTCGGTAAAAACATACCCAGCCATCATAAGGCTAGGTAGAATCATACCCGGCCACGTGGAGCTCGGTAAATCCAACTGATCAGTGGTTGCACAATAGGTGCCATACCCGGCCGACTATAGCGCCGCTCGGTAGAGTAAAATAGATACTATATATAATGCATGCTGGACTCATGGAATCACGCTCTAAACCTTTCCGAGTGACGTAAGGTAGTTGCACCTTCGATTAGCATTATGGACATCATACCATCAATATGAACTTCACTAGGACTCAAGGATCATACATACTTTCTTAGAATAACTTTGTAAGTAAAGAACAACATGGACAACCTTAGTAGTTAGGAGTAGATTCATTATGAAATAACATATCGTTTACGTTCGTTTCACTTTAGATCATGCCAAAATAATGAAGGAAGTGCCTTAAAATACCTTATCACAATGTTTCCACTCAGAAAGTTGAACTCGCCTCTTTGCACCTTAATCTACAACAACTATAATAATACTATCATTAAGTTACGAAAGGTACAACTATCGCACAACGAACGACAAGCTTATTTTGTATAAAAACGGGCAACATCTCCCCTATTATCCTTACTTCCTCCAAATTCAAGATAACCCCAGCAACACAAGAACACAACAACAACATATATACATTATTTTCCAGCCTTATATACACCCCAAATACTACAAAACAACCCAACATACCGCAATCTCTTCATACACAAAACGATCACCGTAGTAGTGTCAAACGACCCAAAAATGTTACGACGAACGACCAACCCACCACCCTACATCTGTATGGTGTTTCTACACACCCTTAATCCTCTAAAATCCACAAAACAGTAGTGAAATATGCAGCCCAACAGAAACACAAAAGAGTCCACAAAACAGTCCGCTACAAGTCAAATAACTCGAACTCACGACTTTCGATCACTGTCCCGTGAGTTCTAACTATTAGGAATCACATTTATCAACCTTCCTTGATATTTAAACACTTAAAATACAGATATTACACGTTTCTTAACTATGAATTACCTTCCAAAACTCTAACTACAAATAAAAAAGAGAGGCGGTATAATGACACTTACGTCGTAGGGATCGTTTTGATGTTATCGCTTGTCGATTTCATGCCCGGGATGATAATCTTCTTTGAAACCCTAGAAGATAGCTTAAGATTATTTTTATGGGTGTTCTCTGGTAGTGTTATACTGAAATATAAATAGAATGCCGACTTAAGACTTATATATATCAACTTTGGAAAAGTCAAAGAGGTGCTAGCTTGGCACCCTAGCATTGACCCATCTTCCGACGCTTATATCTTTTTATCCGGATGTCGTATGAATGAATGGTTAAGGGATTTGGAAACTAAATTCCAAGAAATTCAATTTGGTATATAATATGTCCCAATAAGACATATAACACACGAAATATATTTCTCAAAAAGCTTTAGTGACCCATTTACTTGTCACTTATGATGTCTGCGCAGTCTCGCAAAACTGCAAATATCTCTCTACTCCTATGTCATATCAATGAACGGTTTAATGTGTTGGAAACTAGACTCATAGATATTCAATTTTGTAGGTAGATAACCCCTAATTCCAAGTATATTGGGAGAAAATATGAGATACATTTGACCTAAGTTTCAACAAATTTATGAATGTAACTTGTGAAGACCTTTGCCAACTTTTGTTCCACAACTTGCTTGACTTCAAAACGTAGCTCACGACTATCATATGACAAACATAACTCATAGCATAAGCTCCTTATCATGTAATGAACCACAGTCTCACCCTAAAGTACATGTTATAACATTCCAAACTCGTCTACTTTCGACGGAACTTATTTTCTTCAATTGGTTTAGCTTCTATGTTTTCCAACCCTCTCGTTACTCGTTATTCATGATCTTAAATATTTGTAACCTCCAAGGTGAGATGATTAACTGACTTTATGTGCGGCTAAATATAATCTTATTTCTGATCTTACATCAATTGACTTACGACGTACTCTCACGTACGAAAACATGGGGTGTAACATCATTCCCCCCTTTGGAACATTCGTCCTCGAATGTTGACTTATGCACTTATCCGTCTCTTAAGCAATAGCTCTTACGAATACTTTAATATTTTCTTTTCCATCTAGGGAGTTTTTGACTGAATAAATCCAAAGGCTAGGGCATTCTCCCCTTTAGGCCTCTTTCTCACACCACGACTTGTGGTCAAAATTATTCCAATCTCGTAAGTGTTTCTACCTTTCTTTCATGCAACCTGTACGATTCTAACCTTGAATGTGCGCCAATGCGACTCTTATCTCCTTTTTCTGTTCGCTTTTAACCAATCTCTAGGCTTCACTTTGTGAACATATATAGTACTATGACAAGTTGTCCATCTGGATCTATAGGTGTACTAAAGTTCTTTGCTTGATACTTTGTTGAACTTACGTCTATTGTTATATCTTGTTTCATGACCTCAGTTATCTATGCTTATGGCTTTACCACAACTAGGTAGGTTATACTGTATCATAACTCTTACTTCAGTTTATTATTATGGAGGCTTGCCACCCAACTCCAGGTTACTTTATCACCGCTTGTCCTATATGTATAAATCTAAGCCATTTAATGCTTCCTTATTACCGTTCCTTTTAAGAATGACAGCCTAATATCATATCATAATTTGGAACTTTTATCCATAAATTGTTGATTCACCTTAATGTTGATCCATTATCTACTACTGATAACTTGAATCCTCTCATGTAATACATTGTCACTAGGGATTATATCTCATCGGGGAACATCTGAAGTGATTTTCTTGATCCACTTAGGGATGATACTATACTCCAATAGCTGTATTTCATAGCATCCCAATGTGATTCATCCTATGGGGGTATTCTAATCCTGTGCAGTTCATGAAATCCTTGTTCTCAAAATCATTACTCAATCAAAGGCCTAAATATCATCCTCTTATCATTTATCACAGTTACACCCTTACTTTACTACCAGGGTAGCATTCCATCTCTTCTAAATGCTCCTAGTTTTAAACTCCTTTGAGTTCACTCATGTTATACTGAGCTTTTTATAACTTTATGGAAACCATCAGCTCTCTTATTGTGATGGGTTAAATCCCGAGGACTCACCTATTCTCGTCACCTTCTCACTCACCTTTTCTTATCCTTACTGTTGTCTAGCTAAAACTTTGTTGCTCTATCATACTTTAGCTTGCGACCTACGCATATCTATTTATACTACTCACAACATTCCTTTTAACATGCTAGCACCATAAATTTCCTTTCACGCCTTCCCAGTTGTATTTAAATGTAGGCAATTACTTTTCCTAGTCGTTCTGCCACTTGCTGCATACATACTTGGCTTATCTTAGTGCCCACGAATACTAGAGTTCCCTGTATCTCATATGGTCTCAATTATCAACTCTTGATTTTTTCCCTTCTTCCCGTTCATTATCCACGATAGGTGTCATTTTCTTATGGAGTGCATACAATATTATAGTGAGACTGCTATTACAAGACCATTTCTTCTTTAGGTCACTATGCTTATGTTGAAGCCTTCTTCCTTATTTCCTCAGCTAGTGTTTCGTTGCAGTGCTTAGGGAAGACCTTCTGACTTTTGTAAATCCACGAGTTTATTTCATTGTATACCCCACGGTATTTCTGATGTTCTTACTTGCCTATAATTATCCTTAGTTACTTACCTCCGCTCCCTTGTGCTCGTAAGTTGCTTCTGAACTGAAATTTTAGTTGTCTCCCTAGTGGCACCCTCTTTTATTTATGCAACACTTATACGGTACCTTTAACTACCCAAACTTCTATCTTAACATTACTCAAGGATCACGATGACATCATATTTGTGAGATTGAATTCCCTATTTTGGGTTTCACTACGTTTATCTTGCACGATCTGTTGATTTATCTATGACCTCTTGTTTAGCTATAACTAGGCTAATTCTGAATCAACTACAGACTACTCGTTGGTCCACTCTCATATCTATATTTTATGTAACACCTCTTGGATTATGTCATTTGTCTTAACTTACCTCTCGTACGGGATCCTTATGTATCAAGTGTTCATTTCCACTTATTTATCAATATCGTCGAGTGCAAAACCCTTATTGATTCTCCCCAACATCATGCTTGCATAATGTTCTGGAGTCATATTATATTTGTAAGATCTGAATAAATGCAATCTCATTCCTTTCACCTTTTTACCACATTCTTCCTTTACCATTCGATATTTATCTCTTCATATTTGGAATTCACATCTTCACTGAGATATTACTCACCTTGCGGTAACCCTTCTACACTAGGTATAATTGAATTTCTTACGCACAAGGGTGACACCTGATTTAACCGGCACATTTAGTCCCTTAAGCTTAACTCTGCTCATAGTGCTTGCTTTAGGGAAGCATTTTCGTGAATGACCTTTAAAGGTTATTCTTCTGTTGTCCATTCTATTGTTGTCCAAACACGATCTCTGAAATTCTCACGATGCCGAATATTACCAATTCCCTCGATCCCTAATTCATGTTCGACTTTTTTTATTTTTTATTTTTTACTATCCCATGGTATTTTCTATTACTCGGGGGGGGGGGTCTAACTTTTCCTTCTGGTAATCGCGTTGGACTTACCGACTCATTTCACGAAATGAGGATATGACTTTAGGGCCTATACTTTTATTGTCTCAAGGCATGTCTCCTCTTGTCATTTCCTTCACTTGACTATAGCCTCTGTCATCCTGTCATATTTTGATTTACCGTTATCACTCATTTATCACATCTTACTCATGATTCTTCATTTACTCTCTTCTTATTCTCATGTTGATATCTATGTCTATTACCTTATTCTGAAACTTCAACAAAACAGCCTTTCGCTTTTAAAACCCTTTGCACCATCTCATTGGCTCTTGGGTCGACTAACATTCACTCTTTACTAGAGGCAGGAGTCATCCTAAGGTAAATATTCATCCCTTCTAGGATTCCAATGCCTATCTTATGAACTTTATGATATTCTAGAGTGCACCATCTTGCTATCCCCTAGTGAGAACTATTACCATGTCCTCCACTACCCTCCAAAAATATTAGATAATGGTAACAATCCATCCAACATTTTGGGTTACTTTAACCCTAACTGGATCCTGATATCCCGTCCTTCTCTTAAGCTATATCGGTTAGCTCTCGTAGGGCATAACTGAGATGAATGTGGCCAATTGTATATATCTCTATTACTGTTGATAGTAATGCATAATGCTTATATTTCTGTGCCTGGATGGTAAATACTATAATCTTCACTAACTGAGTACCTCATACCCCTCTTCACCTTGCTCCTTTTACTTGTTGAAACTTGTATCTACCTTCTGATTCTCTCGTTATTTTTTTCTTTACCAAATGGGTGGATATATATACATTCCTTACGGCTCCTTACCAAGAAGCTTACACGTCTTAGTATACATATAATCTGTTGAATACCTCACATTTACTCATCATAAGCATGATGCAAAATTGAGTTCCTCTTACTCAACTCTTCCAAAGCCACATTGCAATCTATGACCAATCGCCTTTCAAGAAGTAGGCATCGTTGTATTATGAATAAGAGAGAATTTAGGAAAGTGATTTCTTACGACTGAGATCTACCACACTATCTAGAGTAAGAAGAAAGAGTGACAGTCCTAAATGCCCCGTAGCCTCTTGCTTATAAGTGTGATGCACAACACACCCATAAACAAGACTCTACTAGACATGACTTGTAGACATCCCTAGGACAGAACTGCTCTGATACCACTTTTGTCACGACCCAACCTATGGGCCGCGACGGGCTCCCGGTACCTTACTCAACCGAGTACCAACATAACTTATCTTTCTTATCATACTATCACGGGTAAATGTGCCAAAATGGTCATCATGACATAATCAAAATAAAAGATAAGGGAGTGCTAGACATAGGATGACCTAACATGATACAGAAATTTATACATGTGACATACGCGCCTATAAGGCTGAATGACCATTTGTAAACTCAAAACATAGCTGACAAGGCCATACAAGTATCCATATACCTGACATTTGTCTACAAGACTCTAAGAGTACATAAACATAAAAAAGGTTAGGACAGGGACCCACCATACCAGTCAATGCATGTCCCAATCATACTGACCAAATAGGCAACTCCGGAGCAAGTGGAGTGCAGCAACACATTCCGCTGAGCTGATCGCCTACTAGGAGGACTGTCAACCTATCTATCAGGACCTTCAGGCATGAAATGCAGCGTCCCCAAGAAAAAGGGACGTCAGTATGAATAAAGTACTAAGGATGTAAGGCAGAAAAGCATAACTAAGAACAATAATGTAAAGAGAGATAAGATACAACCTGTAGCATCTGAGTGCCTCTGAGAGATAGTGACATGAAATACGTGATACATATATATACATAATCTTTTAAAAACATCCGCCTATGTGGGCTTCATCATCATCATATCATACCCGACCTCGAAGAGGACTCAGTAAAAACATACCCGACCATCATAAGGCTCGGTAGAATCGTACCTGACCACGTGAAGCTCGGTAAACGCAACTGATCAGTGGTTGCAAAATAGGTGTCGTACCCGACCGACTATATCGCGGCTCGGTAGAGTAAAATAGATACTATATATAATGCATGACGGACTCATAAAATCACGCTCTAAACATTTCGGAGTGACGCAAGGTAGTTGCACCTTTGATTAACATTATGAAAATCATACCATCAATATGAACTTCACTAGGACTCAAGGATCATACATACTTTCTTATAATAATTTTCTAAGGAAAGAACAACATGGAAAACCTTAGTAGCTAGGAGTAGATTCATTATGAAATAACGTATCGTTTACGTTCTTTCCACTTTAGATCATGCCAAAAGAATGAAGGAAGTGCCTTAACATACCTTCTTACAATCTTTCCACTCATCAAGTTGAACTCGCCTCTTCGCACCTTAATCTACAATAACGATAATAATACTATCATTAAGTTACGAAAGGTACAACTATCGCACAATGAACGACAAGCTTATTTTGTATAAAAACGGGCAGCATCTCCCCTATTATCCTTACTTCCTCCAAATTCAAGATAACACCAACAACACAAGAACACAACAACAAAAACATATATACATTATTTTCCAGCCTTATATACACCACAAAATACTACAAAACAGCCCAACATACCACAATCTCTTCATACACAAAATGATCACCGTAGTAGTGTCAAACGACCCGGAAATGTTACGACAAACAAACAGCCCATCACCCTACATCTGTATGGTGTTTCTCCACACCCTTCATCCTCCAAAACTCCACAAAACAGTAGTGAAATACGCAGCCCAACAGTAACACAAAAGAGTCCACAAAAGAGTTCGCTACAAGTCAAATAACTCGAACTCACGGCTTCCGATCACCGTCCCGTGAGTTCTAACTACAAAGAGAAAAGAGAGGCGGTATAATGACACTTACGTCGTAGGGATCATTTTGATGTTATCGCTTCTCGATTTCATGCCCAGGATGATAATCTTCTTTGAAACCCTAGAAGATAGCTTAAGGATATGTTTATGGGTGTTCTCTGGTCGTGTTATACTGAAAAATGAAGATAATGCCGACCTAAGACTTATATATATCAACTTTGGAAAAGTCAAAGAGGTGCTAGCTTGGCACCCCAGCATTGGCCCATCTTCCGATGCTTACATCTTTTTATCTGGATGTCGTATGGACGAACGGTTAAGGGAGTTGGAAACTAAATTGTAAGACCTTCAATTTGGTATATAATATGTCCCAATAAGACCTCATAAAACACACGAAATGTATTGCTCAAAAATCTTTAGTGACCCACCTACTTGTCACTTATGATGTCTGCGCAGTCTCGCGAAACTACACATGTCTCTCTACTCCTATGTCATATCGATGAACGGTTTAATGTGTTGGAAACTAGACTCATAGATATTCAATTTTGTAGGTATATCACCCCCTAATTCCAAGTACATTGGGAGAAAAGATCAGATACATTTGACCTAAGTTTCAACAAATTTATGAATGTAACTTGTGAAGACCTTTGCCAACTTTTGTTCCACAACTTGCTTGACTTCAAAACGTAGCACACGACTATCATATGACAAACATAACTCATAGAATAACCTCCTTATCATGTAATGAACTACTGTCTCGCCCTAAAGTACATGTTATAACATTCCAAACTCGTCTACTTTCGACGAAACTTATTTTCTTCAATTGGTTTAGCTTCTAAGCTTTCCAACCCTCTCGGTACTCCAAGGTAACATGATTAACTTACTTTATGTGCTTCCAACTATAATCTTATTTCTGAGCTTACATTAATTGACTTACGACGTACTCTCACGTATGAAAACATGGGGTGTAACACAGAGGTTGCACAATAGGGGCCTGCCCATCGATTGTAGCTCGATGATAATGAAAATACTGTAATACTGTATATATAGACAGGAGAATATTGTAACTTACAAGACTAGAAAAATATACGTAAATTCCGGGACATGAATTTTTCTTTATGCCTCATTATCAAACTTGTGTAATTACGAGATCATGCAAAATGAAGGAAAAACTTAGCCTTAACATACCTGAACCGATTCTCTTGACGATTCCTCCAACACACGTTGATTGCGATAAAACATGTAACGACAGATCAAAGTAGGGAAAATCCATATGATATCATTGAGAAAGATTATACCGTGTTCTCTTAGAATTGCATCTCGACCAATCCATATTCGTGCTTCTTTCTCCTTTCCGGGTTTGTACACACAACATAATGTACTTTTAGAAATCTATTCACATAAAAGCTTAATCCCTCACAAAAAGATGAACCAAGAAACGGCTCTTAGGCAAAGTGATCCATACGTTACATAAACACTTAGCATCCAACTTAACCTTCTTTAAATTATTTGGCTTATGTGGGCAGAACTTATATGTTGAGAACATGAAGGAGAAACTGGAACTGTTAAAAGGGTTAAGCCTCGGAAGAGATGATACAGTAGATATAACACCACTTCAACATGTATATCCATCCTTAAATTTTATTTAAATCTTACAATTATTTTATTTGCAAACCGAACCTTTTTTTTTGTTTCAAATGCCAAGTAAATAATTATCGTTTTTTTCTTCTTGGAAAACAAGAATATTATGTAACATTGATAGCTTTGTTGTTGTAGGAAGTATTGATAGTGTGGGGAGAGTATGATCAGATATTTCTACTGTAGAAGGCAACTGAACTCAAGGAGTAAGTACTCTCTCTATCAACCACTTCATACTATTATATTATCTTGATATTGATGTACATCATGGATACCGTATGAAATAATAAATGCATTATTAATATACAACCACTGTAGGATGACTAATCCTCTGTGACACTTATCAAATGAATTTAAGAGTCATGTTCATTTAGGTCCTTGGCTGCCACGTTGATATTTATTAGGCTTATTCAAAACTTAATTTATTAATAACTAATTTCTTAATTAATTGTTAGTCTCCCAATAAAATCAATAATTACCCGTTTAACCACATAATTAAGATAATTGCTTAAAATACTACTAACTTTTAACACACTTCGTACACTTTTCTATTATGATCATGTGGTATCTTGTATGACACTAGTTTATAAATACCGGGTATTATAGCTCGGACCGTATTTTATCCCAAATTGTCAAACTTCGATGAAATTCATTTCCTTCGATCTGATTACCCTCTCACCTTCACGAATTTACTCATCACTTATTTGAAATAGAATAATTCTTTTAATCTCAAAATAATCTCATTCCCGAACTTACGTCGGTTAACTTACGACGAAACTTTAACGTATAAAAATACGGGATGTAACATCTCATTTCCGAGTTTTCATCAATTTAATTATGGCGTATTTCCACGTACAAAAACATGGGGTGTAACAGTGGGTCTCTTGTTCAACATCCCCCTGCTCTTCGAGGGACGATGACTCGCGGGCCACAAAAGGCTCTTCCCCCTCGGACTCGTCCCCAAGCCGATAGAGCAACTCAGAATCTGGTGCTCGGGAGCTGGTGTTTTCCTTTTGCTTGCGCACCAACCTTCTCCTCGATTTTTTATTCTCCGAGCTTGGGGAACTTGGAGCCCTCCTCCTTTTCCTCTTTTCCGCCTTCTTCGGGGCAGGAGACTCAACGTGCAAGTCCTCATTACCGAGCGGAGGCCTAATCTCGACGGTCTTAGTCAAACCTGCAAAAGAAAAATAAAGGAGGTAAGGACGCGATGCTAGAAGAAAAAGTTCAATATGACTTGATCAGGAAAGGAACCTTACCATGGATGGGCCTCCCAATGGCTTTTCAAGAGTTTGCACCATGAGCCCTCGGAGTAGGCCATCTGTGACACAATACCATCGACCCACTCCTTGAGCCGAGGAATAGCATCCGGAACTCGAGCAAGAGCTGCACCACAAAAAACACCGATAAGAAAAGGGAAGATAAAGCATAAAAGTGATGCTTAAAGGGGGTTGTACTTACATGATATGTTCCATCTCTCGGGGAATGGCCTCCACTCAGCGGGTACCAGGTAGGCGGTCCTCAACCAGACAAAACTTCCTTGCCGACCCTGATCTCGGTCTTCGTTGATGCTCGAAAATGGGGCTTTACCGGCCGGTGTACAAGCTTTATCAGTCCCCCCTGGAAGATTCAGTGACTATACAAGCGTAGAAGATGATCAACGGTAAACGAGAATCCATTAATTTTGTTCACAAAAAAATCGGAGGAGGATCATGATCCTTCACAGCGAGGGACGAATTTGACCGAGGCATACATCATACCTCCTGCAGAAGTCTAAGATGACCGGGTCCACCGTGCCCAATGTAAAGGGATACGTGTATACACTTAGGTATCCCTCAACATGTGTGGTAATGGACTTCTCGGGGTCGGGGACCACTATGTCTTCGTCGCCCCAGTTGTAGTCGTTTTGGAACCTGGGGAGGTCCTCTTCGGAGATTGAGCAGATATACCTCGAGGACTCCTCACGCCGACCCTGTACAGAGGAAGGCTTCTCAACCTTGAAGTCGTCGGTAACCGCCCCAGTAATAAATGCCTTCAAGGGGGGCTCTTCCGCCGGTTCATCAACGACCATATCAGGCGCGGTCTCCTCTACCTCAGTGGTCAGCCTCGAAGAAGAGGGAGCATCCTTTTGGAGAACATATTTTGAGGTTTTTGCCATTGTTATGAAGGAAAGCTTGGAAAAGATGAAGGTTGAAAAGTTGGAATCTCAGAAGTATTGACTTGAGTGGATGATGAGTAAAACTTTGCAAAAAAAAACTTGAGTAACGGGGTTTAAAATGCTAGAAAGTGATGAAATCTTGAGGGTACGACGGTAGAAGTCTTGACATAAAGAGAAAAACGAAATAATACAGGGTTATTTATAGGGGTTCTACGACGTTTCGCGTCCCGGGACACCCAACAGATGGCTGACATGCGTTTAAGGTCATAATGACATGCATGACAAGACATTTCGGGCTTTCTGTCATTCTTTCATGGCATACTGAGAAGGAATCAGAGAATTCATGTCATTTCCCATCAACTTACTCTCCGAGAAACGAGAGGACTATTTTTATACGGGTAAAATTGAGCTCATAGTACACCCTGTCTCCGATGGGATAAACCGAGTTCGAGACAAAATGATGAGGGACCGGAATTGAAGCAAGGGTCTCATCGAGCCAGAATCCGGGGGATGACACCCGCCTTCGAGGATATTAGAGTCACAATCCAAGATCGCTCCTAACCCCGCAAGACTTAGAAAAACATTTTCAAGCAATCGAGATCGACCAATAGAAAGCCGTAATATCCGCAACCGATCAGATATCACAATGCGGATCTCGGCACGTATCGATGAAGAACCGGCAATCAATTAAATATAAGATTTTTTACCTTTTATGGAATTGTACCTAGAGTAGGATTCCCCTACTATATAAAAGAGGGTTTGATAATTCATGAAGTATATTGTAACACGCATACCAAAGAATATATTATTATCTTCTATGTTATTAGCTCTTTTCCTTATTCATCAGTATTTGATATTGCGAGCCCGGATCGGGGGTAAATATTCACTAAGGCTGGAATCATACTCCTCGTGTGTTTTGAATTCATTTTATCTTTGTTTGTTCAATCTCATTCAATTTACTGTTTTGTATCAAGTTAATCCGTATATCCTTAAAACCACTTATAAATTTAATTGTTACCCGATTTTATGGGTAAACAGTTTGGCGCCCACCATGAGGCTAAGGATAATAACGGCTATTTGATACAAACTTCGACAACACACCCCATTTTACAATTGTTCTTTGGAGTGTCTTTTAATTTCAGGTCAAAATTTAAAATGTCGAACTCTCAATCAGCCCCTCTAAGCGCGGTATGTTGAGTCCAGTCACCATGGCGAGAACAAAAACCTAGCACCCGGTAAGGAGGTACCCCTTGCCGATCTCAGCGAATTCCAGTTGCGGACTCGATCGACGCTAGCTCGCATATGGCATTAATGCAAATTTAACCACCGATCCTAAGAACAGCTTCCACGGGGGAGTCCGATCGACTGCTCAAAATACGCACGACGGAGAAGGTGACAAGATCAACTTGCGGGTAATCTTCGAAATGCTATAGGCTCAACATGCAGCAATAGCCCAGCTGCATAACCAAAACCGTGCCTTGAGCAGAGTTGAGCCCAAGCCACCCCGAACGAAGCTGAACTCGAGACTAGCCCAAAATCATAAAGATGCTCGAGGAATTGACAAAACAGGTAGAGTTGGGAGAAAATAAAATCGAAGCTAATGACAAAAAGGTGGAAACCTGCAATTCTAGGGTCGATCAGATCCCGGGAGCACCGCCGATATTAAAGGGCCTGGATTCTAAGAAGTTCATTCAAAAACCTTTCCCTCCCAGTGCAGCTCCGAAGCCAATCCCTAAGAAGTTCCGCAAGCTTGAGATTCCTAAGTACAACGGGACAACCGACCTGAATGAGCGTGTGACCTCCTACACTTGCGCCATCAAAGGGAACGACTTGGATGATGATGAGATCGAGTCCGTCCTACTGAAAAAGTTCGGGGAAACCTTGTCAAAAGGAGTTATAATATGGTATCAGTACCTACCCCCTAATTCTATTGACTCGTTTGTTATGCTTGCGGATTCCTTCATGAAAGCACACGTTGAGGCCATCAAGGCCGAGACCAGGAAGTCAAACCTTTTCAAAGTGAAGCAGAGAGATAACGAGATGCTTAGAGAATTCGTGTCCCGGTTTCAGATGGAATGGATGGACCTACCCCTGATCGTGGACGATTGGGCTGTTCAGGCCTTCACCCAAGAACTCAATATTAGAAGCTCGTTGGCTTCATAGTACTTGAAGCAAAATCTGATAGAATATCCAGCTGTAACTTGGGCCGACGTACATAACCGGTATCAATCAAAAATTTGGGTCGAAGATGATCAGCTTGGGGCTCCTTTCAGGTCCGGTTATCCCGTCTGGACTATTGACAGGGTCGAAAGAGACATTGATCTTGAACCAAGATTAAGCAGTCATCATTATCAACCATACAATGGGGACCGAAGAGGTAACATATCTAGGCGAAATCCCGTGAAAAGTGAGAGGAGACGCGATCAAAGTCAAAATAACCGGGGACTCATGAGAAAAAATAGTTTCGATAGGCCCGTTGGGCCTAAAGAGGCACCAAGGTTATCAGAGTACGACTTCAACGTCAATGTTGCTGCCATCGTATCTTCCATCGGACACATCAAGGATACTAATGGCCTCGACCTCAACATTCCAATCCAGCCCAAAGAGACCCCAACTTAATGTGTAAATATCATGGCACTCACGGTCACAGAACTGAAGATTGCCGACAATTGAGGGAGGAGGTGGCCTGATTATTTAACAACGGACATCTCCGAGAGTTCCTGAGAAATCGAGCCAAAACCATTTCAGGAATAAAGACTCTAGTAAGCAGATCGAGTAGGAGGAACCTGAGCACGTCATTAATATGATCATCGGTGGGGTCGACGTCCCCTAGGGACTGATGTTGAACCGCACCAAAGTATCCATCACAAGGGAAAATAGACTTGAGATTACGTGCGGGAAGGTTCCTTGTCTTTCAATGACGAGGACGCTGAGGGTATCATGCAGTCCCACAATGATGCGTTGGTAATATCCGTATTTATAAATAAATCTCGAGTTAAGCGTGTGCTAATATTGCCAAGGAAGAAACCAAATAGCAATCACCGACACCGGTCCGACCGAACTGGAGAAGCATGGGACGGGTGAGGACGACTATTATGGAGTCCCCAGGTCTTTTATAGTCCCCGATGATTCCGAGGCCACCAAATCAACAGTCAAAGAATTGGAACAAGTCGTACTGATCGAGCACTTGCCCGATCGTAAGGTATACCTGGGCACGGGTTAAGTCCGGAACTCAAGAAAAAACTCATTCAATTTCGTATAGCTAACATGGACTATTTTGCTTGGTCCCACCTTGATACGACAGGGATCCCGCCAAAAATAACCACTCACAAGCTGAGCTTGGACACGAAGTTCCACCCGGTCAAGCAGAAAAAGTGACCTCAGTCCGAAGTCAATCATGCATTCATCAAGGATAAGGTATCTAAACTCCTTAAAATAGGGTCCATCCAGGAGGTTAAGTACCCGTATTGGTTAGCAAATGTTGTAGTAGTCGTTAAAAAGGGGAATAAATTTTGAATGTGTGTAGACTATAAATACTTGAATAAGGCATGTCCCAAGGACTGTGTCCCTTTGCCCAACATCGATCGCATTATCAATGCGACGACCGATCACGAGATCCTCAGCTTTCTCGATGCCTACTCCGGGTACAACTAGATTCATATGGACCTGGACGGCCAGGAAAAAATGTCTTTCATCACTAAGTATGACACCTACTACTATAACGTGATGCCATTAGAACTAAAAAACACCGGTGCCACGTACCAACACCTAGTAAATCAGATGTTCGAAGAACAAATAGGAAAATAAATGGAGGTTTACATTGACGATATGTTGGTTAAGTCCCTGCGAGCAGAAGACCACTTGAAAAATTTCCAGGAAACCTTCAACACATTTAAGAAATACAATATGAAGCTGAACCAGGAGAAATGTGCATTAGGAGTTGGGTCATGGAAATTCCTCGGGTTTAGGGTCTCTAACCAGGGAATCAAGATTAATCTTGATAAGATCAAGGCCATCAAACACATCACCATTGTGGACAACGTCAAGGCTGTTCAAAGGTTAACCGGGCGTATAGATGCCCTGGGTAGATTCATCTTGAGGTCCTCCGACAAGAGCCATCGGTTCTTCTCACTATTGAAGAAGAAAAATAACTTCTCATGGACTCGGAGTGCCAACAGCCTTAGAGGGACTCAAGCGGTATCTCTCGAGCCCATGTTTGCTTCATACTCTGAAAGTAGACGAGAAGCTGTACCTATACTTAACGGTATCCAAGGTAGAGGTAAGTAGAGTCCTGGTCTGGGAAGAGGAAGGTACGCAATTTCCAATCTATTATTTTACCAGGACTCTAGGCGAGGCCGAAACTAGGTATCCTCACCTAGAAAAATTGGCACTCGCTTTGCTAAGCGCCTCTAGGAAGCTAAAACCGTACTTTTAATGCCACCCGTGTTGTAACTACTTACCCATTGAGAAACATAATGCATAAACTTGAGCTCTTGGGATGATTGGCCAAATGGGCTATAGAGATCAGTGAGTACGTGCTACGCCCCGCAGTATTACATCAATGTTACGCTCCGCAATATTATATCACGATGATGTTACGCTCTACAATATTATATTACGATGATGTTACGCTCCGGAGTATTATAGTACGATGATGTTACGCTCTGCTGTATTATATTACGACGATATTACACCCAGTAGTATTGTACGTTGGTTTTGTCGTAAGGTAATTGACATAAGTTCAAGGACATATTTGGAGATTACAAGTATTACACTATTTCAAACAAGTGATAAGTAAATTCGTGAAGGTAAGAGAGTAAGCGAGTCGAAGAAAATGAGTTTCATCGAAGTGTGACAATTTGGGATAAAATACGGTCCAAGATATAATACCCGGTATTTATGGACTAGTGCCATACAAGGTACCACATGACCATGATAGTGAGGTGTATAAGGTGTGTTAAAAGTGAGTAGTATTTTAAGTAATTTTAGATAATTCTTAATTATGTGGATAGTTGGGTAATAATGGATTTTTTAGTGGGAGATTAACTAATTAATTAAGATCTTTGGAAAAGTTTAAAGAGCCCCAACATGGCAACAAATGGAGACTTAATCAAGCCAAAATTGTGACTCTTACACCATGTAGCAAGGTGGCACTTTCAAAAGGATTTTGTGGCCAAGTCATCATAATGTGGGGCCCACACCAATTAAGATTTAAAAGCCTCTCTAAATCACTTAAGGAGGTGTTTATATCTCTACAATATGAGGAAGGGAGTCTTCAGCAAGTTCATACAAGAACATGTATGATAGTAATGTGAGTTACTTAAATAAAGATTCATACGAGACTTCTTTAGCATAACAACAACGGGATTTTGTGATTCTAAGCGAGTACGATGCAATCTCTCTCAAGAATATCATACGGATTTTCCCCTACTTCGATCAACCGTTACATGTTGTCGCAATTGACGTGTGTTGGAAGGATTGTCAAGAGAATTGGCTCAGGTATGTTAAGAATATACCTTTTTTCCTTTTGTCATGATCCATACGATACATACGAAACGAGCAAATACACAACTTCCATAAATGACTCTATTCCTAGAAATGCTAGAGATGCTTATGTTCTTGATTCCCCATCTGTTCATGGGTCTTAGAAAATACGTAAATTGATAAAGTTTATTTCATGATATTAATCAGAGGCATAGTGGTCTTATGACGTTCCGAGAGATTTTATTGATGTACTTCACATGCATTGCATCCATTTATACATGTATGTTGACCAATGGCCAGATGAAATTATATACATGTATATGGGATATGGGATATGGGATATGGGAAAAGGTTATGGCGTTATATACGCACCACCATTTGATCATCTGGTATACGTTGATGATTTTGCCCACAGTGGCCAAGATGATATGATGGGATGCCCTCAGAGGCTTGATGATGTTATGAACACATGTAACTATGAACGACATGACATTCATATGCATATTCATGACACTATAAGTATTTCATGATTTACAGAGTTATTCAGACTTACAGGTTGAGTCGTTTACTCTATGTTTCTTCCATGTCTTTTATATACTTATTTATGTGCCTTACATACTCGGTACATTATTCGTACTGACGTCCTTTTGTTGGGGATGCTGCATCATGCCTGCATGTATAGACAATCAATTTGACGAGCCCTCATAGTAGACGAGGTTAGCATTCAGCGAAGGATCGGTAAGACTCCACCTCATTCGGAGTGCAGCCGAGTCTATGAGTCATCGTGTCAGAATTTTACCACAGACTTATGAGTAGGCCGATACCCTATCCCATTTGATGTTAAATACTCTAGGGGCTTTATAGGTAGAGGTTCATTTTCTATAGTATGTCAGAGGCCTTGACAACCCATATGTATTCATGTTTTAAGAAAGATGATTCATTGATACAGTGATTTCCCATTTGTAGTTATATATTACAAGTTGTGGCCATGTTGGCCCAGTTACCAATGATAGTATGATAATAAAGATACGTTACGTTGGTACTCAGTTGAGTAAGACACCGGGTGCCCATCGTGGCCCATTAGTTTGGGTCGTGACAAAAGTGATAAAGTTCTTTCCTAGGGAATCTACAAGCCATGTCTAGTAGATTCTTGTTTATGGGTGTGTTGTGCACCACACTTATAAGTAGGAGGCTACAAGGCATTTATGAATGTCACTCTTGTCACGACCCAAATTGAAGGGCCGCGACGGGCGCCCGGTGCCTTACCCAACCGAGTACCAACGTAACGTATCTTTCTTATCATACCATCATGGGTAAATGGTCCAGAAGGGCCGTCATGATATAACCAGAATAAAACATAAGGGAATACTCGACATAGGACGACCCAACATGTAATACAAACTTATACATGTGATATACGGGCCTATAAGAGCAAAATGATTACTCGTACACTAAACATAGTCCGACAAGGCCATACAATCTTTCATATACATGACATCTTCCTACAAGTCTCTAAGAGTACATACACATCATAAAGGTCGGGACATGGCCCGCCCATACCAATCAATACACGTCCAAATCACACTGACCAAATAGGCAACTCCGGAGCAAGTAGAGTGCACCAACACCTTCTGCTGAGCTGATAGCCTACTAGGAGGACTGTCAACCTGTCTATCAGGACCTGCGGGCATGAAATGCAGTGTCCCCAGGAAAAAGGGACGTCATTAATAAAGTACCAAGTATGTAAGGCAGGAAAGCATAAATAAGAACAATAATGTAAAGTGAGATAGATGAGATACAACCTGTAGCATCTGAGCACCTCTGAGGGATACTGACATGAAATTCTTGATACATATATATACATAAACTTTTAAAAACATACACCTCTGTGGGCATCATCATCATCATATCGTACCCGGCCTCGAAGAGGACTCGGTAAAAATGTACTCGACCATCATAAGGATGGGTTGTATCATACCCGAACACATGGAGCTCGGTAAACCCAACTGATCAGTGGTTTCACAATAGGTTCCATACCCGGCCGACTATAGCGCGGCTTGGTAGAGTAAAATATATACTATATATAATACATGCTAGACTCATGGAATCACGTTCTAAACTTTTCGGAGTGATTTAAGGTCATTGAACCTTCGATTAACATTATGGAAATCATACCATCAATATGAAATTCACTAGGATTCAAGGGTCATACATACTTTCTTAGAATAACTTTATAAGGAAAGAACAACATGGACAACCTTAGTTGCTAGGAGTAGATTTGTTATGAAATAGCATATCGTTTACGTTCGTTTCACTTTAGATCATGCCAAAAGAATGAAGTAAGTGCCTTAACATACCTTAACCAAGTTGAGTCCTTAATACCTTCCAAGAAACTCTTCAAACAACCCAACTCAATCTATCATAGCATAAGGAGATTAAAAATCAGTGCTCAACAAAGGCTAAGTCTGTAACTTAAGCTAGTAGCTCGTTTATGTAAATTCGGGCAGCATATCCCTTGTAACAAGGGCCTCCTCCAATACAATATACCAACAACATCCAAAGAAATCCCGAAACATATAAATATCAATAGCAAGAAACCATATAACAACAAGAAGTAACAACTACTTCACGAAGAGCGGCAAGCTTCGATTGGAATCCGTATAACCCATATCACCCCTTATAGAATTCTCACATTTACTTAACAAAATTATTAACATGATAATGAAGTAATTTATCAATGATTCCATCCTTATACCATATATTATAACAAAGGAAACAATCTACAACTCCAACTATCTTTGGTTAGCAACTTTATTCACTAGTTCATGTTTAGTCCAACAATTTAACTTAATCAACATCAAGATAACCTTATGAACCTTAAAGAACACAATAAAAATAACTACTATACTATATTCAAGTCTAAATACAAGTTATATTTAGCTTACAACAGCCATCAATGGCAACACAACACCATAGAAGTGACTAAAGCTAATTCAAGTATTATCTTGTAGTTTATCATCATAACAACTTAACCAACATACAAACAAGCTTAAGTAAAATTATTAGGATGTTATGCTCACCTTATCCAGTAGAAAAAACTTGAAATTTCAGCAAAACACATCCCACAACTATCCTCAATGACAACACAACCTCAAAGAGATGTTATTCTTCACTAGAACTAACTTTTGATGTTGAAATATGGTGTAATCCATTTGCAAGACTTGAAATAACCTAGGGTTGATATGAAAACCATGGGAGAGTATTTTACAGAGCATAAAACACTTAAAACAACCTCCCACACGAGCTGGAACCACCCAAAAATCAGCAACAAGAAGAAGAACAAGAAACTTACTAGCGCGATGGGATTTCCGACACTTGATTTGTGTTGTTTACCCTTTGTTTGGGTCTTGCATCATGAGATAAACTTGAGAGAGTATTTTTAGGATTATAAGGTCTGATTATACTGAAAAATAATGACTAAAGTGGGGTTGAAGCATCTTATATATATCCATATGTCTTAAACCGCCTATGTGGGCCCCATAGAGAGCTTCTTGACACAGTCTCGCAAAAATACGAATATCTCTCTACTCCGAGATTTTAGCGATGAACGGTTTAATGCGTTGGAAAAGAGACTCCTAGATATTAAATTTGGTAGGTATATAATCCAATTCCAAGTATATTGGGATAAAAGCTCAGTTACATTTGACCTAAGTTTTAGCACATTATGAATGTAACTTGTGATGACCTTTGCCAACTTTTGTTCCACAACTTGCTTGACTTCAAAACATAACACGCGACTATCATACGTCATAAAATAACCTGTTTATCATGTTAAGCACCGTAGTCTCACCCCAAAAGTTCATGTTATAACATTCCAGACATGTCAACTTTCGACGAAACCTTATTTTCTTCAATTCGTTTAGCATCTAAGCTTTCCAACCCTCCTGGTAATTGTTATTCACGATATTAAACATTTTTAACCTCCAAGGTAACATTATTAACTTACTTTATATATTTTCAAGGATGATCTCATTTCTGAGCTTAAATCAATTGACTTACGACGTACTCACATAAGAAAATATGGGGTGTAACTACTCTTTCTTCTTACTTGTAGGAATTCAATTCCTAATTAAATTATATTTTATTCGTAAGACGATGCCTACATCCAAAAAGACAATTGGTAAGAAATTGAATGTGATTGTGGAAGAATTGAGTCAGAGGAACTCGATTTTACATCATGCTTTTGATGAATAGATGTGAGGTCTTCAGCAGAACATGTGTGTACCAAGACGTGTAAGCTTCTTGATAAGGATCCTTAATGTAAGAATATCTATCCACCCATATGGTGAAAAGTAATGAGAGATTCTGAAGGTAGATACAAGTTTCAACAAGTAAAAAAAGGGTACGAGGTGCCTAGTCAATGAAGATTATTAGTATTTACAATTCAGGAAGAGAAATGTAAGCCTTTTGAGTTACCTTAAGCAATAACAAATGTAGTACGATCGACCACAACCATCTCAAATGTGCCCTATGGGAGCTAACATATATAGTTTAAGAAAATGACGAGATATCAGAATCCGATTGAGGTTAGAGTAACCCAAAATGGTGGATGGATTCCTTGAGTTAGTTGACATTTCCAAAGGATGTGCTAATAGATATCCTTGTGAGACACCCAGATGGTGCACTCTAAAATAGTACAGCTAGATATGAGTACTACAAATATAGGCACTGGAAGCCTGGAAGGGACAAATATTATCTTAGTATGACTTCCGTCCCTATTAGAGAGAGAACGTTAGGCAACCAGAAGAGCCAGTGGATAGAGCAAGGGGAGCTACAAGCAAAAGAATGTCTTGTTGAAGTTTTCAAAATAAAGTGATAGATAGAGATATTAGCAGGGAAATAAGAAGAGAGTTAATGAAGCATTATGAGTAAGATGTGATATATGGATGACAACGGTAGATAAAAAAATGACAGTGTTACAGAGTCTATAGACAAGGGGAGGAAAATACGAGAGGTGACAGGCCTTGAGACAATAAAAGAGTATAGGCCATATAGTCATATCCTCATTTCGAGAAATAAGTTCGTGACTCTAACGTGATTACCAGAAGGACAAGTTAGACCCCAGAGAAATACAAATCAGTATGGGCTGGTGAGCAAGGTAAACTAAACATAAATAAGGTATCATGGGAATTTCAGATTGCGTTCCAGCGATAATAGAATGGACGATAGAAGAATAACCTTTAAAGGTCATTCAGGAAGACGCTTCCCTAAAGAAAACAATGTGAGCAAAGTTAAGCTTAAGGGACTATTAGCCTGTTTGGCCAAGCTTCTCAAGAGGCCAAAAGTGATTTTTTTTTCTTTCTCAAAAGCACTTTGTTTTCTAACTTGTGGTGTTTGGCCAAGTTTTTTTGGTTAAACAAAATGCTTTTGGGAAGAAGCTGCTTCTGCTTCTTCCCAGAAGTAGAAGCAGAAGCAATTTTGATTTTTCTTCTTACCAAGAATACCCTTCACAAAATATAGTATATACCAAAATAACTGTTAAACCTAATACTTAACATATTAATGTATAAATATTTCTTATTATTTTTAGGATAACTTTCTACTATATAGTGATTTTAGGGGTGAATGATTTTCTATTTGTTGAATATGTTTTTAATATATTTAACTTATATTAAAATTAAGTACTTTTAAATTTTATTTTCATATTTTACTTAAATAAAATGAAAAGATTTAATTATTTCCTGTAATAACAAAATTTTGAGATTATTTATTTACTTATAATATTAACTATTAAATAAATCTATTCATGTCCTTATTCGTAATTTGATACTTAAAAGCACTTTCTAGAAAGCTTGGCCAGACACAAATTATTGCTCAAAAGTGCTTTTCAGAGTGATTAGCCAAACACAAACTGCTTCTCTCCAAAAGTACTTTTTCAAAAGTACTTTTGAATAAAAGTACTTCTCAAAATAAGCCGATTTCTCCAACTTGGCCAAACAGGCTAATATGTGTGCCAGCTACACTAAGTGTCACCCTTGTGAGTAAGGAATTTTGTTATCCTTGGTATAGAAGGATTATCGCAAGGCGAGTAAGGGTCATTGATGGTGTGAAAAGACGCCAAAGATGAAGAGGTAAAACATCTATAGGTAGATCGTCATAGCTCTAATCTTGGTACTCCCATAAAGGGGGGAATATGGGAGGATGTTATTAAGTCAAAATTAAGTGGTTGTAGTAACTATGGTATGGTAAAGGAATAATGCGATAAAAATGAGAAAAGGGATGAGATTGCACTGATTCAAATCCTACAAATATGCTACGATTCCAGAATATTATGCAAACACGACGTTAAGGAGAGGAAGTAAGGGTTCCTGCCCCAAATGTTATTGATAGATAAGGAGCCAGTACGAGACGTAAGATAAGACAAAGGAAATAACCCAAGAAAGATTACTTGAAATATTGATATGAGAATGGGCCAACGAGTAGTCAGTAGTTGATTTAGGAAGAGCCTAGTTATGGCTAGACAAGAGGATACAAACAAATCAACAGATTGTGCAAGACAAAAATAGTGAACCCCAACATGGGAATTCAGTCTCGCAGATATGAAATCGTGATCCTTGAGAAATATTCAGATAGGAGTTGGGATAGTTAAAGATACGTATGAGTGTTACGGAAATAAAAGAGAAACAACCAAAATATCAGTTCAAAAGCAACCATACAAGCACTAGGGCGTGGAGGTAAGTATCTACGGATAATTATAGGCGAGGAAGGACATCAAAAATTCCGTCGAGTATACGATGTAATTAGCTCACAACTTTACAAGAGTCAGAGGGTCCCTCCTAAGTACTACAATTAAAGAGTACCTGAGGAAATAAAGATGAAGGATTCAACCTAAGCTCAGTGACCTAGAGAGGAAATGGTCTTATAACAACAGTCTCACAACAACATTGTATGCTCTCCATAAGAAAGTGGCACCTATCGTGGCTAATGAATGGGAAGAAGAAGAAAAAATATAAAAAGGTGATATTCAAGATCATAAGGGTTATATAGAATTCCAATAGGTATGGGAACTAAGATAAGCCAAGTATTCATGCAACAAGTGGCAGAACGACCAGGAAAAGTAATTGCTTAGATATAAAGAAAGTTTAGAAGGAGCGCAAGGAATTAATCGATCAATGACTTAGAGTTAGTTACGTTATGAATGCACATAAATTTTGGAGTATTATCCATGTAGCATATATGTTGAAAATCATACAGCCGTAGAAGACTCCGGTATAAGTTAAAAGAAAAAACTGAGTCCAGGTCATAGACAAAGATTGAATTGTTAGAAGATTGTATCATGGATATTCCATAGCTCCCATGAAAGGCTAAAGTAATAACTAATCCCAGGAGCCGTAGATCGGAAGATAGCTTAAGACTACATAAAGACTGATCAGAAGGAAGAGGAAACTAAAGAGTTACATCAACCAAGTAAATCAGGAGTCTGAAATTTGGACCCAGAAAATTATAGAAATTGTGGTTGAGAACATTGCTGAATCACTCTTAATATAAGAGATACAAGAGAGATAGTAAAATAACCATATTCTATAATGGCTCTACGAGAAAGCCAGCTAAAAGAGTACCAGCCTCATAAGAAGTCAATATGAAGCTCCCACTGGATTGTGTATGCACCAGAGGTGCAAGTATTATAATAGAGCTTCAAGTTGTGGATGTGAATTATACCTATATGGAAGGTTGGTTATGAAAGAGATAGAAGATATGATGTGAGATTTTAGGGAAATGGTAAACAACGTACGAGATACTCAAATGTAGAAGGTTGTGAATAGTCCATACTTCGGATAAAAAGCTAGAAGCGCGGGGATTCAGTATCCAGGAATGATAGCGACGTAGTCAGTGTCATATCTTCCAACCTATGGTTTGTAGGTATCAAAGAGCCTAATTAAGAGAGTAAAGAAGAGTTAGAGACGATGTGATGTTTTGCTTGATGTTCCAGGATGATATAAGGAAATCTATGATGCAAGAAAGTTGAAGGAAGGTTGCGAGTAGTATAAATAGATATGTGTAGGTCTCAAGCTAAAGTATGGTAAAGCGACAAGATTTTTAGGAAGACATGAGTAAGGATAATGAAAGACAAGTGAGAGGGTGACGAGAATGAATAAGTTCTCGGGATTAAGCCTATGAAAACAAGGAGAGCGAATGGTTTCTCTAAGTTATACAAAGCTCAGTATAGCCTGAATGAACTCAAAGGAATCTAAGACTAGTAGCATTTAGAAGAGATGGAATGTTGTCCTGATAGTAGAATAAGGGTATAATTGTGATAGATAAAGGATGACGTTTGGGCCTTCGATTGGGTAATGATTTGAAAGAAAAAGGGGGATTTCATGAATTATACAGGATTAAAATATCCACGTAAGGTAAATAACATTGGATACAATGAAATACAGTTTTAGAAGTATGGTATCGCCCCCGGGTGGATAAGGAAAATCACTTCAAATGTTCCTCGATGTAACGTGAGCCCTAGTGATTACGTAAGAGGGTTCAAGTTATTAGTGGTAAATTATATATCAATATTGAGGTGAATCAACAATGGATGGATAGTAGTTACAAAGTATGAGATGAGGTTAGACCATCATTCTTAAGATGAACAATAATGAAGAAGCATTAAATGACTATCTAGATACAATAAAGTTAGACAGATGGATAAATGGGTCTATGAAATAAGATATAGCAATAGTCGTAAGTTCAACAAAGTGCTAAGCAAAGAACTCTAGTATACCTACAGATGTCCATAGGGACATCTTGTCGAGCTCTGTATATGTTTAAAAGTAAGGCCTAAATATTGGCTAAAAGCTAAGGGAAAAAGGAGAGAAGAGTCGCATAGACGCACTTACAAGAAAAAAGTCATACAGGCTGCATGACAGAAGGTAGAAACAATCACGAGATTGGAAAAATTACGACCACATGTCGTGGTGTGAGAAAGAGGCCTAAAGGTGAAAATGCCCTAGACTTTGGACTTATTCAAATAACAATTGCCTAAATGGAAAGGACAGTATTAAAACCATTTGTAAGAGTTATCCGATTATGAGACCGATAAGCACATTAGTCAACATTCGAGGATAAATGTTCCAAAGGGAGGAATGATGTTACACCCCGCAGTATTGTGTCAATGTTATGCCGCACAATATTATATCACGATGATCTTGTAACGAACCGACCGGTCATTTTGCGTTATAGGACCCCGTTCCCCTAAATGAAACTTCCCATAGCGGCTTATTTTTATTTATGACTTGCGGGGGTGGGTGGTCCAGGATTCAGAAATGTTTAGAGCAATATTGGAAACTTGGTTCCTTCAGGTTGGCCTTTAAGGCCAAGTTTGACTTCGGTCAACCTTTTGAGCAAACGACCTCAAAATTGATTTTTGACAATTTCGGTAGCTTCGTATGATGATTTCAGACTTGGGCGTATATTCGGAATGGGTTTTGGATGACCCGGGAGCATTTCGGCGCCCAATATCGAAATAAGAATTTCCTTAAGTTAATATTGTGGTTTGGGATGTGTTTTTGTGTTATCGAGGTCCGAACGGAATTCCGAGACCGGGAATAGTTCCGTTCTGTCATTTATGACTTGCCCACAAAATTTGGTGTCATTCCGAGTAGTATAGGTCCGTTCGGCGCATTGTTAGAGAATTCTAGAACTTAAGGTTCAAAGTTTGATTCAATTTGGTTTTGGGGTCAGATTCTTAGTTTTGTTGTTGTTTTTCTCGTTCCAAAAATTTGAGCGAGTCCGTATCATAAATACAGACTTGCCAGTGCCTTTGGACGGGGTCTCGAGGGGCTCGAGTGAGTTTCGAACCCCTCGGAGCTAATTTCATAACACCAGAAATTCCAGGTCTGTTTTCCTTCTCTCCGTTCACGGAGGGGTTACCACATTCACAAAATAGGGACTGGGCAGGGGTGGTGAATGCCCTGTGCGTTCGCACAAAAGGCACCGCGATCACGATGGGTTGGGCTCCTGACCCAGTGCGTTCGCACACCTCCCCCGCGTTCGCATAGAGCTCGGCCATTGGGCCAGCCCAGCTACTCCTTACCCTGTGCGTTCGCAGGGCTCCCTCCGCATTTGCATAGAAGGCCCATGTGGGCCTGGTCATTTAGAGCCTTGCAAACGCACTGCCCAGGCTGCGATCGCATAGAGGAAACCACTGGGCAATGTGTTTTTATAGCGGGATTTAATTCATTTTCCTCACTTTCTTCTTCTTCCTTGGGACGATTTTCGGCATTCAAGAGGGGCAAACGACGTAGTTATTGAAGGTAAGTTTATTCTACCCTAATATTAGTTTAATGCATGAATTACAAGTTAAATTAACTACCTAATTAGTGGAAATTAAGGATTTGGGGTAGTAACCTAGGGCTTTTGAAAATGTAGAAAATTACCCGTGCATTGGCTATGAATTCATACAAAAATCATATATTAACGATCCTTAGGTTATGGGTGAGTGTTTCCTTCGAGAATTTTCAGAATCCGGGCATGGGGGCTCGGGTTGGATTTTGGGATTTCTTCAAGAATGGTGAATTTTACTAAATAATAGGAGAATTCCATGCTTTGAATATAAATTGATATATTTGTATAACATTAGGCTTGTTTCGAGTCTGTAGGTGTCGAGTTCGGAGTTTCGGGCGCATTCTTGACCCGAGGAGTAGGTGCGACGCGAGGTGAGTCTCCTTTCTAACCTCGTAAGAGGGAATTGTCCCCGTAGGTGTTTTAAATGCTATATGTGATACTTGTGGGGGCTACGTACGTACAAAGTGACGAGAGTCCGTACGTAGCAGCTATTATTATTATGTCCGGGTAGTTAGGTCCACATCATGCCTTGTGTTTTACTTAATATGAACTATATTCTTAATAAATTAAATGTTACATGCGGTTTATTTCCCTGAGATCATGGAATTTGAGAAAATTTGTAAAGAATGGTTTACTGAAAAATAATTTAAAAAGGAATAGTGTGTGTGCATATGACCGCTTCGCAATTTATATTCGGTGAGCGGAGTGTGATTTCCCCCACTCTTATGGGAATGGGCCGTACGCCACAGCGGATTGGAAGATGCACTTTTGGTTTGGGTCATTCGATCCTCGGCAGTGCATAGATGTGAATACTTTATGGAAAGGTACACTTATGGTTCGGGCCGTTCGACCCTCGACAGTGCACGGACACGACTATCTTATGACTCCGACCGGTTGTCCTTATCCTGTATGCGAATGATTTATTTGTACTAAATTCATGGACACTGTTTTGACAGATATTTGGGGGAAGGGGAAGTAGTAATTGTCTATTTATTTCCAGTACTTCCTTGGATTTCAGTGCCTTATATATATTTGTTGCTTCACTGCCTTTACATGCCTACTTATACTGTTGAACCTTAGTGAGTGTCAAGTCGACCTCTCGTCACTACCTCTTCGAGGTTAGGCGGGAT
>ML347870.1:0-40946 GCA_005239505.1 Nicotiana paniculata | reverse complement strand
AAATTAACAACTAACTATATTGTAACTTGTAGGTTGATGGAAAGCTTGAAGATTTTAGAAAAGCTGTATTTGTAGAAATCCATAGCCTTCGAGGGTTTATAAATGAGTCTGTGCAGGCTGTTTTGAAATTGATAAACAGTAGAAATGAGCAGGATGATGCAAAGGTAAGATTTGACATCTATTTATATACCAAAACAATTTATGACATATGAAAAAATATACTTAAAGTAACATAAACATTTAGTTTGCTGGTAGTTCAACGAAAAACAATGACCAACAAAAAACTTCAACAATCAGCACTTTCAGTTCAATTTTGGGGAACAAGTGCAGGCCAGCACCAGCAAAACAGATATCTACAAAATACCTACAAATTATCTACAATTAGTATCATAGTTTATACATCACATCTACACTTATCCACACTTTATCTACAATTTTCATATACATATCTACAACTTTCAAGCCACCATTATCCAGTATTATTTACCATTTTTAATTATAAAATAGAACAAGGTGAAGGTGCAACTAGTGAAGAAAATCTTCATACTGGTGAAGAAAATCTTCCAGCACATGGTGGTTTATATACACATTTTCAAGTTGAAGCTGATGAAGACAAAACATGTATCATACTGTCATTCAGATATGTTTTCTTGTTGATTATACATTTTAACATTGCTGTTAAGTAAGCTATGAATTGTGTTACAGAGATGCAAGATATGAATGCAGAGTCCCCAATTCACGGAGTGACTGTAGCATCTCAGACAGAACAAGTCATTGAGGAACATGAAAATGAAGGTGGCAGATGCACAGTAAGTGGATGTGGTTGATTCAGAAGGATCAGGAATTGAGAAGAAGAGGGTCACACTGGATGATTTTGAGTTTCCTGACAACTTATCCCAATTGGTTAAGTATGGCGAGCTCATACAAGATGAAGCAACACCTATGCATCCGGGGAGAACCAGGCATCCGGGAAAGTATGCCCGATCACCATTTATCCCTCTATACAGTTCTGGGGGGCAGCAGCTCGGTTGAACCTAAAATTTTCGACCTCAAGCACCCCTTTACTACTGTTATAGGTGAAAATGCAGATCCAGAGGTTTTAGATAAATTCAACAAGTGGTTATACCACTATAGCGACAAAGGTTCAAAGAGGTATGAATGTATAATTTGACTCTTTCATTTCAACATTTATTTTTTACATATCTAATTCATTCTATAATTATTATTTTTTACATTTATTTGTTGTTATAGGAGGAAGGCTCCCTTTTCGATAAAGGATAACCAAATTAGCCTTGATTAGACCTTGGAGTGGAAAAAGTTGATAAGAAGGACTGGTTTTATTCCCTTGATCACCCGGACAAGCCCTCAATGACTCGGTAAGTATTAAAGAATTTATTCACAAGATATATTTGTAGATAGTTTGTCTTCTGTTGTTGTATTTTAATTGTAGTTATGTTATAGATATCAAATATATTTGACCATGACTTGTATTATGAATTTGTAGATATAGTGTAGACATTGTTGTAGATGCTATCTTTCTTCTTTGTAGTGTAGTTGTATTTAGTTTGTAGATTATGTATCCTATTTGATAATGATTTGTATGTATAAATTCTACATATAGTTTTGTGGACAGAATTGTTATAGATGTATGTCCTGTTTGTAGTTAAATTGTAGTTACATTGTAGATTAGGCTGAACATTACAAGATTAATTGTAGTATAAATATAGATATGATGGAGACCTGATTGTAGATGTTGTGTTCCATGTTTGCAGTGTAACTGCAGCTAAAGTGTAGCTATTTGTTAGATTATTTGAAGTTGACTTTGTAGTTTAAATTGTAGAGTTGTTTTTAGATATCATTGTAGATTTTTTGTAGTTGTTTTGTAGTTAATTGTAGTTGCAATGTAGTTTTATGTAGATTTTTTTTTGTTTTCAGCACATTGATGTTTAATGTATTACCTGAGAAAAAGAGGCAAATATGGCCCCAACAACAAGACTAGGTTTACAACAACCGATTGTTTGTTCAAGACGAGGATTGAACAAATTTATGAAAAGTTCATAAATTCTCCTCCAGAAAAGAAGTATTCAGTTGTTAAACCCCATGATGTTGTTGCAAAATATATTTTGAGGTATAGACTACTTGCAAATGTTGCATGGGATGATTCCGAACATAAATTTATGTGTCCTTTATGCGTATGATTCCATGGTCTCTTCACGCAATCATCAAATTGTTGAATCCCGTGTTGATAAGTTTTCAGTCATTATCCTCTGTATTTGTCATGCACTGGTTTCTATGGGAAGCTTAAAGACATTAACTTCAAGAATACAAAGGCATACATTGAGAAACCAGTTACAGACCCTCTTAACATTCAGTGGATGGTTGCTGAGATTCCACAGCAAAAAGAGGGATCACTGTAAAAAATCAATTATCATTTAATTCTTTTTGGGTTTATAATCATTTGGTAAATATTTAAATTTTGTTTTCTTATGAAGCGATTGTGGTGTATTTGTTGCTGCCTTTGCGGAGCATGTTAGTCTTGGAGATTTGTCAATTCCCGCAGAAGACCTTTCTGATATTGACCAACATCGTAGACGCTATGGAGCTCTCCTATGGGACTATGCTATAAGAAGTAGGAAGATGGGTCAATCAATGAAAGTGAGATTACAGGCAGACTAGAAAGGAGGAAGGGTACACCTTCATTGAATGAGAAAACAAAAGTCCAGAGAAAGAGAAGTAGTGTCATGTTTATGTAATCTAGTTGATGCTAGTTGGTAGGAGAAGGAGAATACACAACTTTTTGAACAATTCTTTTATGTTTTTATTGCATCAGACCTTTTGTTTTGTTAATTTCTATCCAGTTTAGTAGTTCACTTGAATATAAATTGGTGGTTTTATCTCCATTTGTTCCATCTTACAACACTGTATCTTCATTATATTAAACGTAGTTATTATAATGTTAGAATATAATTTGTCTACTAAAAAACTACACATTATCTACAATCTGGAAACACTCAATTTCGTGATTGTATATAATTTTATAGTTGAATATGTATATAATTTGTATGAAATACCTCCAGTTGTAGGTAATTTCTGTATATAACTGTCAATTCAAGTTAAATTACATAACAAATGGAAGGAATAATATTTCAATCATAAAAATAGATTATCTACAACTTATCTACAATCTACAAATTAACTACAATTTGTCTATAATTTATCTACAATCTGGAAACACTGTATATTACAATTAATTTTTTTTTGTAGTTGTATTGTAGATAATAAATATTAAAAGTTATCTACAATATATCAAAAACAAATTTAGATGTTTGACACAATACAGAAAAACATGTTAACAGACACATAAACAAATTGAAATTAACTACATTATAATCTTTAAAAACTTAAATGATACACACAAAATTCTATTAACTTGAACACACTAACAGTTATTTTGAAATACTATTCTAACTACATGATATTTATTTCTTTTTGGGCGCGTTCTTGCAAGATCTTTTGTTATGCCCTTCACCTCCACAGTTTCCACATGACACCTTGTACTTCTTTGACTTTAATTCATCATATGTTTTGTATCTTTTCTTTTGAGGTCGCTGCCTTTTCTCTCCCGTAGGTGAATTTACTACTTCATCCAAAATATGTTGTGGCACATTCCATTTGCTTTCATCAGGAAAGGGATTTACTAGTATTTCATACGTACGCAGTAGGTTCTCCTTTGTGTAATACAGAGAGCAATAGTTTTCATAAGTTTCATTCATGTGCTTTAAAGCTGCCAAAGCATGCGCACATGGAAGTTCATCAAGTTGGAACTGGCCACAACTACATTTGTTGCTTTCAAGACACACAATGTACAACTTTACACCATGTAACACAGTATGTATATGATCTGTTGAAGCCCTCACCTACAATAAACATAACAAACAGAAAGATTATTATTTCAATCATAAAAATATATTATCTACAACTTATCTACAAATTATCTACAAAAATTTTACAAATTATATACAATCTACAAATTATCTATAATTTGTCTACAATTTATCTACAATCTAGAAACATTGTATATTAAAAAAAAAATTATGCACCAAATAAACAGATCTTACCCTAAGCTTATGAGATAATGTTCTGTTGTTCTCCAATTCTTTGTTGAATTTGGACCCAAGGAATGTGAAAGTACCATTTGCCTTCAATAACTTCTCGTTGGTCCAACGTTCTAGAAGTGTCCTCATATACTCTAATAGGTCAAATATTGGCATCTCTCTTGCATCTTTTGTTACAGCATTCAACGACTCTACAATGTTTGATGTCATTGTCCAAGTTCTATTCACTGTTGCATGTACTCTTGACCATCTATGATAGCCAATATTATATATGTATGATTTAACACGCGGGTCTATCTCTTCAATCTTCGACATCCTTTCATTAAATTCATCTAGAGTGTATGACTGTGATGTAGCAAAGTACAATTCATTTAATTGTAGATGACCCTTCTTGAACTTTGCCCTTATATTTGTCCAAATATGCCACATGCAAGAGTAGTGTGGCACGCCCGGATAGACAATTGATGTTGCCTTCAGGACTCTCATTCCTATATGAAACAACACACATTGAAGTTCTTTCACCATATGCTTGCTTGAATTGCTCAAAGAACCACTTCCACGATTCGTCGTTTTCCGAATCAACCACAACATATGCCAAAGGCAATATTGTACCTACATTATTAATCCAAAAAAAATTAACTGGCAGCTTTGAAGATGCATATAAAAATATAAATACATATACACTACAATATATCTACAAAATATCTACAATGTATCTACATTTTAAAAATTATCTACAAAATAACTACAAAGTATCTACATTTTATAAACTGCCTACAAAATATCTACATTTTTACCTGTTGCATCCATTGTGCTTGCTGTCAGCATAATCCCCCTGTAGGATGACTTTAAGAATGTCCCATCAATCACTACTACTAGCCTACAATGTTGCCAACCACTTATTGATGTACAAAGAGCAACAAATGCATATAAGAAGCATTCATCTGCTGTCTTCTTCAATTTAACAACTGAACCAGGATACGTCTTCTCAATAATATAAAAATATTTTGGTAATTTGCTGTAGGAGTCAGCAGGATGCCCTCTCAAAAACTGTAAAGCCTTTTCCTTTGCTCTCCATGCTTGCATGTAGCTTAGGTTCACTCCGTGTTCGCACAACATGTCAGTTTATATGTCCTTTGGTGTGTAAACTGTCTTAGGATCACAATACTTTGGAATGAACATGCTACCAACTACAGTTGCAGTATGTTTGCGTTGTATGAATGTATAGTCCATTAAGGAGCATGTGTGTTGTCGGTTGAAACTCCTGATCTTGAACATTGCAGAATCATTAATTGATGTTGCCTTGAAGTGCCAATTACAGTTTTCACCAACGCATATAAGCCAGTAGCTACAAAAAAAATATAATTTTTAATACAAGTTATAAATGTAGATGTAACAAAAAGACTGTTTTAACATAAAGTAACACAATATACAATATAACTACACTTCATCTACAATGTTTAAAAAAGACATATCTCAAGGAAAAGACTGTTTATAATGATCATTTCACCACTAATATCTTCATACCTTCAGTGGCTAGATCTTTTAACTCTGAACTGGAACTTGTGCATCACAAAATAATGCTTCATTGTAGTTGCTACAGTTTGCTTGTCTTGATACACATGTCCTTCTTCAATAGCACTTTGTGTACCTTCAGTTATTATTTCACTTTGATATTCCTCTATAACGGGAGAGTATGGCATATCAAGTAACTTTAGGGACCCAGACGAACCTGCATGAAAATAAAGATAAACAATGTCATTATAATTTTTGTAGAATCTTTGTAGATGAAATAAAAATTTTGTAGTCAACATTTTTCCCACATAGATTGTAGTTTAATTGTAGTATAAACGTAGTAATTTGTAGATAATCGTGAAAATAATACTGCTTTATACATAATTAAACTGATTTGTAGTTTATTTGTAGAATTTTTGTAGGAAATATGTAGACAGAGAGAAAATTTTGTAGTCAATATTTTTTTAACATAGATTGTAGTTTAATTGTAGTATAAATGTAGTAATTTTGTAGATAATATTGAAAACAATATTGCTTTATACATCCTTAAACTAATTTGTAGTTTATTTGTAGATAAATGTAGAAATTTTGTAGATATTACCGTAAAATCAGAATTCCATGGAATTTTAAACTTAACAACCTGCACTTGTGTTCTCATTGGTGATAGTCAATTTCATATTGAACTTTCGTACACTTATACATAACGGATATGATCCTAAGTTCTTATTCTCCTTTTTTGTCTCCATATACACACGAACTCCCATATCATTCCTAATCTCCATTGGAGGACAATTGTCGTTCACAATGTATTTGATTTCTATAATTTTTCCGAAGTATCAATCATTAATTGCTCTGCAATTGTAGAAATCAACATACTGTAACTTGCATTATCATCGACTACGATGCCATCAACTTGAAAATCTCTAAATCTGCCATAGCTATCCCAATTCCCATTAAATTGTAGCATGTTTGGAATTTTGGACATGATTGCGTGTTGTTGCTGATGTGTTGTTGTATATTTTGTCGTTTCTTTTTATTTCTGGATTGAGAAAAAAAAATGAAGAACAGTGTATCGACATAATTGATTTCTATAATTTGACTTGAATTTGTTGAATAATTTGTCGCCTATTTGATTTCTGGATTGAGGGAAAAAGTCGACGAGCTGAGCTTTTACAGAACTTATTTCTACAATTTGATTTCAATTTGTTGAAGCTTTTTGTCATTTTTTGTGAATTGTGGCTTACGAAAAAATTTCGCAGATCAGAGTTTTTGAAGAAAACAGTCTATGTATTTTGATTTTAAATTGAAGATAAAGGATTTTCATTTCAAATTTGAACTGAAGGTCGCTAAATCAATTAAAATATTCTCTTCCTGATTTTTAGCGCGCCATATTAGGATAGATTCAGCTCCTATTAATGAATAATATAAAAATTGTAGAAAAAGAGTGAACAGATCGGATAAATTACGAAATATGCACATATTTGATAATAAAGTTTCATTTATGGTATAAGAAGAAAAAAATTCCTTTTTAATTTCACCAATTGAGACCTCTATATATGTCGTGATGTACATATTCTTGCAGCTTAAGTAGACGAATAAATGTAGTGGATATAAACTATCACGCATGAGTTAACCACATTTTTGGATTTGTGAGTTTTGAAAAGATTCAACGCCACCTCAAATATTTAAGGAGCTTGTTACTTCGGCAAAATTTGTGGATACTGGGACACAAATATGTTCTTCGTTATGACTTTGATAAAGCTTCTAAATTTTCCCCCACAACAATTTCGGAATGACTAATCTGGATTCCAATGCCAAAATTTTCTACACCTTAATCCAGTAGCAAAATTTACACCATCAATTTATCTAAAGTGAAAAGTAAAATGTAGAACATTAACGCATTTGACTTCACAATATAGAGTTTTTCCTACTTCACACTTCTTTTTGGCTTATCGAAGAGACAATTTATTTTAAACATCAAATACAATATATCTATATAGTTTGGAGACAGAGATTTCAAACCTTTTTTTTTTTATGAGTAATTTCAGACATTAAATTTCAAACTTCATCAAGAAGAGCAACTATGGATTATATTTAATTTGGAAAAATATTTCAGAAGTTAGAGTTAAGACTAATCTATCATCAGTTATCACAATTATAATCTATGGAAGATTTTTTTTTCCAATTTTGGTTGGAAAAATAAATAATCATAATCTTTCCACCCCACCTACACCAATAACTTCCCAATACACTCATCCCTTCTACATTAGACAAATTCTCAACCACTTTCTCAAATGGGTGAAAAATTCAAAAGAAAAATGAAAATTTTGTAAATCAAAGTCAGAAGAGTATATGGGTATGAGAAATGGTGCATGACTTTCTCTATATCTCATCGCTGCACCTATAAAAACTGTGTGTATTAGAAGCTGAGATGTGTTTGTGTTGTGTGGGAAGATAAGGGCGAATATATAAAGTTGAAAAAATGACAATGACAAGGCACCTACTTTTGAAACCCTAATGTATTTCTAAGGTCACTACTGCACGGACTAATAAAGAAAATATGTAATCTTAATTGTAACGGATTCACCTATTTGGGTAATTTATATTACTATCAGTATGGAATAACTAATCCATCTATGACTTGTACATAAATAAAGCAACAAAAAAACAAAATTATCTTTAAAGTCGCGTATTCAAAGGTATAACTGTACTTAGTTTAAAAAAAAAAAAAAAATACTTGAAATGATTTTCTTGAATATCCAATTTTAGTGACAAGAAATAATATCTGAATTAATGTATAACTTATTTTCAAACCAAAGTACATTTTAGTCTATCCCATTTTAAGATTATTCCTATACTATATGTAAAAATGTGGCATAATTAATGTAAAGATAAGTGTGTTCAGCCTGAGAAGCGCTGGGCGTAAGCTTCACAAGACGAGACTCCCCCAACTGCCTCCGGGAATTCTACAAACTTTTTGGTAACTCAAAAAAATGATTTTATTTATCAAGTAAGAAGAGAACAATGAAGACATGACGTCATGGAATTACAGTCCCCAAGGGTTTGTCGGTAGAACATAGTAGGCAATTCCATCAATTTTGCAGTGGCAAACTGCATAATTAACCGGCGAATTTATTTATCGCTACTCAAACAGACTAAGTGCTAAAAGAGTGTCGATCTCACTAATGGTTTACACCGGTATCTTAAAATGTTACAATAAGTCGAAACAATAGATTAACCAGATGCATTAACATTCACCCCTAATCAGATTACAAATGCATTATTAACTACATCCTCCTCCACCTTTGTCCAAGGTAATTACTTGTATCAACAAATTTGACTCCAAAAGTGTGCATAAATTCTGCAATAATCAGACTCTCCTCCACAACACTCATGCAACGAATTCATTCAAGAGTATCTTGACATCCATTTCCATACATTCTACATTATTGTTTCCAATTCACAACAGAAAGGACACAAAGGTAGTGTTGGAAGCTATTTAATGGAAAAAACCTTTCTATAGGGAAAATTGAGTCAATTCTACAATACAAAATGAACCTAAAGATGTAATCAAGAAGTAAAAACATGCATGCATGTTTAGAGGAGTCCACCAACATGAAACAACTTCATAAATAAGTAACATTTAGAGGATTATGAAGAATGGTGCAAAAATTCATTAACAAGTGAAGTTATACATCTTTTGGAAATGTGTCAAAACTTAGTAGCTTAAGATTTTGTTTTTCCTCATCATGCAACAAACTATCTTATCAGCTTGCTTCAACCATGTCATTGCCCAAATTTTCCTCCAAGATTTACACATGAAAATCATCAGCTATTCAAGTCTTTACAGTACTTCACCCCTAAACAAGTGCCTTCTCAATATTCACGAGCACTCCTAAATATAGGTTACCTACCATATCATCTCAATGTGGAAATATGTCCACAGTATGGTTAATGAACAATATGGTTAGAAGATGAAATCCACACTCTGCTTTCTAGGTTAGATTAAATAGTCTACTATCTCCGTAGGGATGACATCCCTTTAGATTGATGATGTGGTCTTTTGCCATGCATCCCACTGTCACTCATACTCCCTTCAACGAAATCATCATGTACTTCAGAGAACTCATTTGTCCATGAGTTCAGCGGAACAAGATAACTGTCATCCTTCGAGTTCCTCCTCCTCTCTTCATACCGTTTTACATTTTCTGATATCTGGTGAAAAGTCCTATTTATTTTAGCAATTCCCCTTTCAACTGGTTCCGCAACATGAGATACTGTGAACCTCATATCATCAATTATCTAAAAGACGTGACATCAGAAAACACATCAGCTGCACAGCTACAGGAAATCAAGAATACCTAAAAACAACAAAAGAAGACATCAAGGAATAAAAATCTTACTATTTCACCACTTCCAACAACTACATCACGAACACTCTGGTGGAATTTTAAACGCTTCTCTCTCTCTTCAGGCCGAGAAATGCGTATACGGGTAGACCTTTCACAGTCCTGAACTTCCTCTGGGTCTGGTGGGGTGTCCAGAGCTGCATAATCTGACAGCACAGCAACATTCCTGACACATCTTTCTCCACGCTTGTAAGGCACTGCTGGGAAAACATAAAGATGCACCACAGCAGCAATACCCATCTGTTTTTACAAGAAAAGATTAGATAATGTATTAAATAATTGTCTAACATCAGGTCACCAAATAATTTGAAACATCACAAAAAGATCTTATCCAGCTACTTCTATTGTTTGCAAAACGTTTTCGCTTTGAAATAACAGGCAAAAAGCAAAATAAATTGGTACAGATTGCCAGATCATCTAGATTATTACCCCCAAGATAATGGCTCTCATGAGAAAGAAAACTGGGTAAAACCTCCACCCAGTAAACCCTAACTACAGTCCTTTTTGACGGGGAAAACAAGGTAGTTAGGCTTTCCTGGGCGATAGGAATGCAGTTAAACCCTACTACATTCCTATCAGATTGAGAAGATAAACAATGATCAGGGCACATGAAGAGTATGTTCCTGCCATAAGTGACTACACAGTCTTTTCTACTCTGTTCTAAGAAGATATTTTGTGGCCGCTTATAGCAGAATTTGTGGCTTTAAGGGGTTAAACATTTCAAGTATCATTCCTAGGCTAAATACTTTTCGGGCGCTTCAATACTGCCAATGGAATTTGAAAAACTAATGGACTCTTTTATTGATATCACATATCAGAAACCCAAGCTGCAGTATTCCAATGTGGAAAACACAATCATATACAGGTCAGGTCTGTACAATTCCAATTTGAGCTTAAAAGCATGATATATTTAGCATGTTTTTTAAGGTAGCGACATCGGAAAGGCACCATGCAGAAGTCACCTCTTTGATTTATCCCACATCATGGCATCACCAGGTCTTTACTCACATCAATCTCAACCTTCACTTCAGATGTCTGTTAATTTGGACGACCAACACTTCAGCCAACAGATCAAGGGATGACAACTGACAAGAGCAAAGGCATAAATGCACTAATCACTACTATAGGTAGGTAATTTTCAACTTTCTGTACTCCAGTGTTATAAGCTTATACTTCACGAGATTAAAAATTGTTAACTAGCCCTTCAAAAGGCATTCCCGGTTCCCAGATTTATTTGTTCTAAAATGAAGGTGTTAAGCTCAATAAGAGTGTCACCTCAATCAGTCCTGAGCAAGCTAAATCTTTAGGCTAGGGTCCTATTGATCATATGCATCAACGCAATTTAAAGACTTGACATGTCTTTATATAATTATACTTGTCAACTGCTAGGTTTATAGAAGTCATGTGTTTCCTTGGTGTATGAAGCCTACTGTTGTACCAAGTGCATACCCCAAGAACTTTACGAGAGGTTGCCCACAAAATAGCGATTTTTTATAATTTAAACGTACGTGTGACTTAATCCTTATTCTACCAAGGTAAATTTTGTAATATAGCTCCTATATATTTAGTTTAATAGGCATGTTTTTCATTTTTTGTTAATTTGTATTAGTGTTTTTTAATTTGCTATTGATTCATAAAATATACAAGGGTAGCATGAACCGCTGCTACATAGATTCATTGAGGGTTATGCTATACTTATATCAAATATTCAGGCATTGTTGACTGGCGTAAGATCGTCTACTTGTTTTGGGAGCCTCAAAGTGTGTAGGAAAAAACCTCCTCCTTTCTTGGTGTCCCATTTTTCCCGAGGCTTAATTAGGTTTAATCACTGAAACTATCATGAAGGACGGCTAGGCATGATATTTTTAGTGATTAAACCTAGAATGAACAGAGTACTTAAACCTAGAACGAATAGGATACTAAGAAAGAATGAGGGTTTCTTATACACACTTTAAGGCTCCCAAACAAGTAGACCATGTTACGCCAGTCAATAATCCGTGAATATCTAATATAAAGTAACGTATAATCCTCAATGAACCTATGTAGCTGTGGTTCATGCTTCCTTTGTGTATTTTATGAATTAATCGCAAATTAAAATAACACAAATACAAATAAAGAAAAAAGAAAAATGGACTTATTAAACTAAATACAAAATGAGCAACTAAATCACATATATGCCGGAAAGTTTAAATTTTGAAAGTCATATTTTTACACTATTTTGTGGGCAACCACTATAGAGTCCTTGGGCATGCCAATTGACAAATATAATTATATAAAGACATGTCAAGTCTTTAAGTAGTGTTGATGCATATGATCAATAGAATCCTAGCCTAAAAGGACTGATTGAGGTGACACTCTTTTTGAGCTTAAAGCCTGCGTTTTAAAATAAAGACACTACAGTTCGAGCATATAAAAACACGTCAAGTCTCGCTCCCTATACACTGTCCTCCGTTGCAACACCATGCCCCTATATATAATAACCCCAACTTCATTTGCCACCCTCCTTTTTTAAAACCTTGGCATATAAGAAGTTAGATCTAATAAGCTCATCTATCGACTCGACTTGAGATACATATACCATATATAAACTCAGATCTGATATTCCATTGAAGCGAAGTTACGCTTCCCTCATGAACCTTTAACTACAGGGTTCAAGAGTAGTTTTGGTGCAAGATCATATCACTATTTAAGTCAAAATCAGAAAACCAACATTGCATGCCTTCTGCATTTTGATAACAAGTGTCTTTCATGGATAAAATTCAGCTTCATTGGAGAGCAAATAAGACAAAGGAGGAGGATAAATGTTGGCAAAGAGACTCTACGGAATGGACATCTCGATACGGTAAGGAAACTCAAAGTTCAATTGGGATAGATGGTGACTTGTACAATGAATAATTAAGGTTTTTTCTGAAGCATAATAAGTTACTTTTGGTCCAATGAATTGTTTTACTTTTATGCATGTTTTGGGAGTGCATAACCATTGTCTTTAACGAATGAACTCATATAATAGGCAGGTAATAGTTTTCAAAGTTGTCACCCAAGGATAAGGATAGTAGACCAAATCCGAAGCATCAAGCACATTATGTATGACTTCGAATGATAAGCATACGTCCACAAAAATTAAGGAAAAAGATTTAAAAAATGAAAGAAATTTAGCCTATGCAAGCAGAACCTTAAATTTTTCACCCAGCCCTCTACCTGGTTGGACATTGACCACTGAAGCACCTCTTCCATACAAAATTTGTTCTGATCCTGTCGAATGTTGTAACTATCTTGGAAAGCATTGGGAGTAATATCATCATGTATGTAGGGTGGCAACCAAAAATTGCATTTATCAGGACAACCCTATCACGAAGAGACAAATACAAAGACACTCTCCCTTCCAGATAGAAAGTGTATTCTCAATCTTTTATAACCTGTTTCTAGTGGCATTACAGGGTAGGTTGTGATGAAAAATACGACTTGGCATAACAAGTTGCCCACCAATCTTGTAGTCCTATACCTCTTAAACAAGGAGCATGACTTTCCATCATGTTGATATGTAAACTTAATACGGCTTAGAATATTAGCAAAATGAACCTTTGATATCTCAAAAGGGGATTCTTCAGCACTACATATTATTAATGTATCAACTATAGAATACCACTATATTTGGAACCCAACACAAAACCTCTTATCCTAGTTGTAGCTTTAGCCTTATACATCATCTTAAGAAGGCCCTCCATGTACTAGCAAAAAGAGAAACAGGAAGCGTCTTCCTGCCTTAAGCCCCTCTGTGCAAAGAAACCCAGCGACCGTCAACAATTAGTCAATTAAAAAGAACACAACCCTAGAGATACAAAACTGTATCCATCATTTGTGTCTGAAAGTCCCATTTTCTTCAACACAATCATTAAAAATAACCAACATGAGCATAGACTTCCTCAATATCTAATTTTCATATCAAACGTAGTAGAACTTGCTTTGCTCTACCTTTTGCCAACTTTTACGATCTCAAAAGCATTCCCGTATAATTAAAGCGCTCTGAACAAACCGGCCTATAATCCTTTAATGTAGGAGCTCTCGTCTCAAAAGATCACAATCCCCTCATTTTTCCATTGGCTCCTAAAGCATCACCTACCTATTAGGCCAGAGCTGTCTCAAATTTCTCACCTCCCACTCTTCGATTTTTGTCGATAGGGAACAATATACATCTGTATTCCGATTAAGTACAAGTGACCTGATAAGCTTATTTTCACCCTGCTGCTCAATCCCTTGCATTCCAATTCATTATCCTTGTCTTCATTTTTCACTGCATTGGCATTGACGATCATTGCTTCTTTATGCCCTATTAATATACGACACATTTACTCCCGCCTAAAAGTTGAAGAAATTCGGCAACACTTCATTTTTCCTCCCCACGACAAGTCAACAAGTGCCTCATAAAAGCTCTCAAACTGGGCTCCCCAATGTCTACCCAATCCACGGACATGAGTTAAGATTTTATTAGAAAAAACAATATCAAGGTGATACTGTAATAGTACAAAGATAATGCTGGTTATGAAAACACTAGAAACCTAAGCTACCAAGCATGTCCAGCATGTTTTGAAGAAAAGGACATTTTTCCTTGTCAATAATCAATACACTATTCAAGCGAAAAAATGTCGAGGGCTTGGACATCAGGTTTCACCTTGAGGAAACAAAAGTAGATACACCATGTACGCACTTTAAGGTATTACCCTGTTCCACTATTGATATTGCACTTTTATTAGCGTCCTTTTACTCGAAGTCGTTGCTGCTCAGGGACTGCTATTTAGCTGCCTAAGTTTGGCTAGTCTTCTCAAGAGGAATTAGGACTTCAAAATTTCTGATTAGTGGTCTAGACTCTAAGGAGCTCTTGAGAAGCCCCTAAATCAATCTGACGGTCATCCAGGATTATATTTATGTTAATGTAACCATGCTTGAATAGTTGGGCCTTATAAGTCCTAAGCCCTTGATTGACTTCTCTCAACCAAGGGCTTCGCTAGTTGCAATTAATTTTTGTAATGTCGCCCTATTTTGGCGATCTTTACCTGAGCCTTCAATGCGTTTAATGCCTTATTCTTGCTACCAAAAATATCCTTCCACTACTCGTGCAGTGTGATCAATGCTTAGACTTGTTCTGCAATTTAAAATTTGAAAATATTTCATTTTTCAAAAACATGTCCTAGCGACGTGGATAACAGGCAGACTGATCTTTGAGAAACGTAACATCTACCTCTGCTAGAATTGACTCCTTGGGTTGGAGGAATTAGATCAATATCATATCTCTTCTGCATGAACCAGAATTTCCGCCTTGCACTCTATCTCGAGTAGGATTATAATAACTTTCTTTAAATAAGTATCTCCATTACAATTGGAATAGGTACTCTTACTCTCTCAACTACAATGCCAACATCTGATGGAATAGGCTTGGGAGACCACCGGACACAAATATATGCACACTAAAGGTGCGCTCTAAGTCTTTTAAATGGCATCAGTCTCCAGAAATCCCAAGCATTATCACCAGAGACACCTTTCTGGTACATGTTTTGGGTGTTCAAATCACTGGCTGCTAGTAGAAGTCAGCAACCACCTGCGCAGAGACACTTTATGGTTGTTCCAATACACATCACCCATCATAATTCCGTAATCTATGACCCACAAAGGAATTGCTTGTGATTCATCTCTTTTCCAGCAGCAAAAGTCCACATTCTATGCACACATCTTCGACTTTTGTGCTAGTCAGCCTCTCTTCTTCAATGTTTACCAGAGCCAGCAAACATATTTGCATTACTCCCCTTCCTAGGTTTGAATAAAGCTTCAAGCTCAACCACCATTATCATCTGACGTATATGGCATCTTTGACTTCAATGTGATTTTGCAGCAAAGCATTCAATGCTGCAACCTACGTATGCTTTTAACTTGTTTCCTTCTTAGCCAACTGATTAGTAACTATCTTGATTCTTGAATTTTTGTATCTTTCCGGCTAATTCTGACCAACCTCAAATAAGTAGAACTCCAGGAAAATTGATTTGCATTTCTAGTCGTAACTGAGGATTCCACAAGAGATTGCTATATCATCATCTTAATTGTTATTCACATTTATCTTGAGTTAAAAAAGAATAGAAATGGTCTTCTCTTTTAATTAGATACAGGGTTAATCTATTAGACATGACATTATCTCTCTTCAGAAATAAAAGTCTAACTTGTTTTATCTTTTTAGTTGAAGATAAAATTCTACAAATAGGACCATCATGTAATTTGTTTAAACGATTTCAGTGATAGTTATCTCTCTGTTTGTAGCTATTCTTCTTACCTCTCTGTTTCTACTCCCTTTTGGTACTACATCACAAACAAGCTTCAGCAGTTAAATACCACCTATGAGTAGCTCAAAGCAAACTGTTCCATGATGCGATCAAAACGTACAAGCCCAATACATAAGTATGTTTTGTGATATAGCTTTCGGCGTCCTCAATTTAGTTTCGTCACTCCCCTCCCCCACACCAGTGTTGTGAAGAGCATGAAGCGAGGAAAAGTGACAACCCCTATTTCACGAGAAGCGAAGCGCTCGCTTTTTTTTAAGTGAAGCGGAATTTAAAATAAATACTGCATAGACAACACATGTAATTGTAAGCAAATATTCAATACTTCAATTAAAAAACTAAAGAGTAGAATCAATTAAAGCACAAAATGAGCATCCTATTCTTCTACAAGATTGCAGAAATTTGGCAGAAATTTTGGACAGAAATTGGGCAGAAACTGGAAAAATTGGGCAGAATTATTCTGAAAAAAATTCGCCAACATTTCAGCCCTTTTTGGAAGAAGAAAAAGAGGAACCCTAGTTTCTCGCTGCTGAAGAAGTCGAAGAAGTACAGAGTCCAAATTAAAACAGAATACCAAGTTTTTAATTAAATAGGGCTGTTGGGTATTTTACTTAAAAAAGCGCCCGCTTCGCTCGCTTCACCTCTTCTCGTTTTTTCGTACCAGAGTCGCTTTTAATGGTAGAAGCGTTGAACCTTCCGCTCCGCTTCTCGCTTAAAGGGATGAAGCGCTCGCTTTTTTTATCACTGCCCCACACTTTAACTAATTCTAGGACATCCCAATATGAGCGTGTAGAGGCATAAAGAGACATACCAATTTATCAAAAAATTTAATCTATACAGCCTAAGAGTACTATGTCCTTCACTTTAATACACAAAAGTTCACAGCCAGACTACTCCAGCAGCTCATTGATGCAAACTGAAAAAGAGCACATATTCTACAGCAAAATTAATCTCTTTTTTTTTCATGAACCTCTGCTGGCCCATGAAGTAGAAACCAGGCAATTATCAGTTTACAAAGATAATTACGTAAACAAAACTGACCTCAAGACAGATGATATAGTCCTGGATCCGTGTCTTCAATAGTTGTGCCAAAGAACCTTTAAATGCTCCAAATGACAAAAGAAAGGCAACAGCTATACCTTGCCACCACGTCAAGAATACAATCGACTTGAATACAAGAAACTTCGCCAACGGCTTAATCGGTGCTAATTTATTCTTGGTGACTGAATAAAACTGCACAAGGCAATATAGCGCCCAGGTCTGGCTAAAATTAAGAACAACTGCCAAATATGGATAGCTGCAAGAATTAACACTCAGATTAACGACGTGCTTATGGTCTCGTGACATTTCTAATATAGTGGATAAATTGAATCAGAATCAATCCAGAGGCTAGGATAGAAATCTACAGTAGAAGAGTCACGAAACACGTGGAATAAAAACTGATATCTTTGGGGTATGACAGGAAAATCTGGTAGACTTACGCATATCTCCACTCAAATTTGCCTTCACCATAGATGCCAAAAAATTGAAAAACCATAGCCAGTAAAGCACATATCATCTTAAGTATCATCTGGAAAAAAAAATTCTCAATCAGTACATAGAAGCTTGACGTAACTCTCAAATTCAGAGGCAAACTACTAAAGGGGCACATACATATTGCACTATCCCAATTTTTACTGCTTGATAAAAGTCAGGACCAAGATGCCACTCCCTGATTATGCAATTCAATGGAAAAGGATGTTCAACAACTCCATATGCATAGGCATCATCCAATAGAGGCAAGCTGGAACTTACAACACTTTGACTTTCCATAAATTCAATTGTGTTTTTCTCTCCACCTAGGTCATGTAGCTCATATGAGAATCAAGTTCAAAGAAAGAAACTTTATAAGAAAAGCTAGCAGAATTTTGTCCCAGCAGAGAAACATTCTCTACTGAGAATGGAGACAATCATATAACCCCAATGCAAAATAAGTTGCAATAGCAAAATGATTCGAGCAACATTTGGAAAAGGTTATGTGAATATAAAACACAAATATAGTGACACTATCAAACTCCAAAGGGAACCTTATCATTGACTGCCTGCCATCAAATTATAGCTGAGTAGATCTTGCAAGAAGCTCGTAATTAAGGCACTTAACTTTTCAATGTGGGCATTTACCATGGGACAACTTAATATGAGAAGAGGGCAACAACCTATGTCTGAAGACATACCTAAGCAGGCTATCAGATACCTCTCGAAGCAATATAATGCAAAAGCCTCGTAACAATCACGTATGATCTCACAGTTGAATGCAGCATTCGAGTCCAGTAGAGATAAGAACTGTCAGGTAAAAGCAAGCACTGTGGTCAAACATTGAACCAATCGCCTTACCAAATCACAAACATAAAGGACGACAACAAAATATTTTTAAATGTATGGTGATGGTCATACCCTAAGGCAAGGGTCTACTGGAAACGGCCTTCTACCTTCTTGAAGGTAGAGGTAAGGTCTACATACATACTACCCTCCCCATACCCTACTTGTGGGATTACACTGGGTTTTTGTTGTAGGGTGATGGTCATAGCCTAAAATTAGATGTATTACGTATAGGCTGTTGAAGGATGCACTCAATTCAAGCTGAACTTAAAATACAAGTTCTTTAACATATCTAAATGCAGATTGCAGAAATGAGAAAACCTGAACTGTCTTGCATTTTCTTATGTTAGCACTACTTTACAGTACTGTCCTCGTCAATTAAGAGATTTAATAACAATAACAACAACAACAATATATATCGCCCAATGTCTCAAATTTTGTATAGCGAACTTCAAAGACAATTTCCAAATAAACTGGAGAAACAAGCTAGCAGACAAGCTAAAGGTTATCTTACCGATTCCAGTGCATAAACAGGAACCATCAAGATTAGTCCAATCAAAAACTTCTGCTCCTGTGGTAAAAATAATTAGGTCAGATCAGTTTTCTGAGACAAAGAAACTAGGCAATGCTACAAAGACCAAGTATCTGTACAAAATAACAACACAAGCATGTCCGCGATCAAGCAGCACAAACTTATTACTGAAATGAACAGATCAGCACACATAGGATCAATGATGTTCGCGAGTAAAAAAACTCCGAGAAGATTGAACAGGTATAAGCAAGAACCTCAGGCTGATGGTATGCAGCTAGATGCTCGACGATTAGATACATAGACAGGACTAGAGCCACCAGTACGGAAAAACCAGCACTGTACAACGCCCAGCTATAAAGTGGAGATGATGAAACTACATTCAGCGACCACATTTTTTCAGAATTTCTTGACGATTCGACCAAAGTGATGGAAAATAGTAACGGAACCAAAATTCCCCTCCATCCCATTCCACTTTTTAACACACTGCTTTTCAGGATCTCCAGGAAATATGGCCTACAATCAGGATGATTCAAAACTCAACTAGAAGCTTCCATGTCACCTCAGATAGAATTAATCACTTTAGCCTCTTTTCTGGAGGAACTTTCCAGTACTTTAATAAAGCAGGTTGCCTGAGTCTCTCAATAAGTTATCTCCACCAGAACCATGAATTAGAAACCTGGCATCAGAAGGATCCTGCATAATACTTCAGACCCATAAAATACTGATGCCGAATGGGGACGATCAAGTTCTCAATGTCCTGCCTTCAGGAACCCTGCCACAAACATTTGGAATGTAAGAAGAAAAATCTTATGCCTGACTACTACTATATTCATTATAAAATGATACGGGGGAAAGAAAAGAAAAGAAATAGAAAAAGGAGAACATCCTGAGTTCTCCTACTGTTACAAATTACCAGTATTTTTTTTAACCACATATTGGCACATCAATAAAAAAGTGAAATGCAAATATTTTGAGCATGACATGTTCAAAAAATGACAGTACTTTTGCTCTTTCTTTATTTCTGCTTGGAAGGATCATTACCAGACTCTAGGATTACAGAAAATCCTTTTATCTCATAAAGACATGACAAAGAAAATGGACTAACCCTATATCCCTTGTTTGAGGTCAGTGTTTTAAGCAGATACTAAGATATCTCATTTTCCTAAATGTACCAATTGGCATTGTGAAGTGGTAATTGATCCCTATTCCTCTTGGTAAATGACTAACCTTCAACCAAGTGCACCATTAAGCCTTCTTGAAGCATGGGTGCCAAGAATATTATACCAATTTTTAAAAAAATATGTACATAACATATCTAATTTTGAGGAAAGACCATGGGTTCACGTGCCCCATAATCTCCCCTATGTATTCGCCCATGTTAAACCTAATATTCACACAGCAATAAGCAAAGTGAAACGAGCACTTAAGAACTGTCAATACTCCAATATTTCATCTATCTTGTCAAAAACGGATTATCTGTCCATGTACAGACATCTCTCCTAAGTTCCCAGAGGAGCAAAAGAGAAAGAAATGAGAGATGTCTATGGTATAAACTCAAGGTATACTAGATGTCACTATGCTTCGGAGAGCAGCATGTCAATTTTCTCTCTTTAATTTCAAGCTCCTTAAGCTGCATTGACATAGTTGTTCTTCTTTCCTTTCCTGTAGAGGTTTTCCTTCATAGTACAATGATACTCCTTGATCAAAATTCCTGTCATCTAAATTATACATGATCTGTGAAATTCAAATCCAGCTAGATGTACAACTCCACCACACTGATCTTCAATGATTTCAACTACAGCACTTCCCATATTATGGACTTCATAAAAGTACAATTGCCCAGTATCAAGCAGAAACTAGAGTACCTAAATGCTTTCCGACACAGAACCCGACCCATTATGAATGATCAGAAAATGAAATTGATAAAACCCTCTTATGGTCCGAAACAGGTCTGACACTGAAATTTACAGGGAAAACAAAATTTTCAGATTTTGCTTTTTTGTTGCCAAGCGAACTATTCCACCCAGCCAACAAAGTTTTAGCACAGATTGGAGAACATATAGATCCATAACAGACAAATAGTTATGTGTTTAGTTCCCTTTAAAGCAGTTCAAGAGCTCAGTATACACTTAACTATGTGTAACAACATGTCCAAAATATCCTAAAATCACCAAAAGAGCTAAATAACCCCCACCCCACAGAAAACAAAGGAACAAATTTGTTTTCTGCAAAGCAGCAATGGATTAAAATACAAACGTTCGTACATATAAACTCTTAAACCTGCCACCTCTTTTGATTTGTTCAAATAAATTTGAAGAAAAAAAATACCACCTCAACGAAGCAATGTATATTTTCTACTGAGGACTAAGGAGCAACATATTAATTCACAAATCAGCATACACGTTAATTCCACCTTTTTAGATAACTAAAATTACAGGGAAAACGAAACACCTCAAAACACCAATTAGTTTTCTACCAAGCAGCATCGATTAATCACAAAACATTATATAAATAATTACTACTAAACATCACCTGCTTTGAGCTTTGTCGCAATAATTATTCAAAAGATAAAAACGAATAAAAGCAAATAAGTTAATTTTAAATAAATAAAAGACAAAAAAGTTCATCTGCAAACTGTAAAGAGAAAAAAGTTATGCATAATACAAAAAAAAAAAAAAAAAAAAAAAAAAAATATGGTGGTTTTTTTTTATGTCCCTCTCTTTNAAAAAAAAAAAAAAAAAAAAAAAAAAAAAAAGGGAGGAGAGGGGTACATTAACGAACCCTAAAAAGTGAACAAAGAGTGGTGCGAAAGGGAGGCAACAATTTGGTGCTTTAACCGATCATATGGTGGTTGAAAGTTTCCGGCTGGAGATGAAAGAACAATGCTGTAAATTTATGTAACAACTTTTGCTACCATATTCAGGATTGAATGGCAGGTGTTTGTGAAAAAGGAGGTTACGTATTGCAAAAGTGCGATTAGATTTTGGTCATGTGTTTGGAATGCTTCGTTTTTAGCTTTTGCTTCGGCGGTTGGGAGAAAAACGAAATTCGAGAATACACTACGAAACCGATGAGATTAATGTGACATTTCATATTCGTGTTATTGTATCACGGCAACTATCTGACCGTTCATTTATGGGTCCCGCTTGTTTTTTTTATTTATCCGACGGTTGATGTTGATCAAGGTTTGTAGTTTTAGCTTCACAGTGGTAAATACTTGGTTTTTATGGGGGAAGTGATAGTAGCATTCCACGTAAGCATGACTACGTGGCAGTTAGGTAGTTTTAAGGTTACACGTCATGCTTAGACTGTGGGGTTGAAAGAACTATGATATGACTAGTTGTTTGATTGCTTAATTATGAAGGAGGAATACGACACTTTAAATTTGCAACAAACAATTGAATGAACAAACGGTGGGGATGTGTTTGCTTTAATTAGTAAAACGGAAAAGGGCATGATATACCTATTTATTATGATATATTGTTTAATATCGTCTTTTGTTATACTTTTTATTCCTTAAAACTTTTATCGTTCAACAAAGTTGTATATATATCTATATTTTAACGGTCGGGACACGTGGCACGTTCTGAGAAGATCAAGAACTCACTACACTAAATAAACCCAACCCGCCCCAATTCCACGTGCCACATGTCCCAGCCGTTAAAATAGGGGTATATATACAATTTTGTTGGACGGTAAAAGCTTTAAGGACAAAAAATATAACGGGAAACGATATTGAACAATATATCATAATAAAAGAGTATATCAGGCCCTTTACCGTTAATAAAATACGCTAGGATTATGGGGTTGGCTCCATCAATGATAGATAGGTGGAGTAGGAGAGGAGCTATGCGAATCAAAAATAGTATACTTTTAGTAGATGTAATGTATATAGGTGTAGCGAACCATATAGGTTTAAGGCCGATTAATTGAATATTCTTAAATATTACTTTTATAAATATATATTAACTTTTGGACACTTTTAGCAAATTTTTTTATCACGACACGGCATGTATGTTTTGTTTTTTTATAATATTGGGATTAAAGAAAAGAAATTAGTTAATAATTTAATTTAATTTTATTAACTAGCATCAATAATGCCTTCCAAAAAGGAATTTAGTAAAAGCTAGAGAAGCATCATAAAGCACAAAAATTTATTTTGGAAACCAAATTTTTTTTAGAGAGATAGAAGAAGAGGGGGGGGGGGGGGGGGGGGGGGGGAACGAACTGAGAGATAAACGGAGAGGACTATACTGGATATGTGATGCCTTGTTCTTTTGTAAAAAAAAAGTATATTGTTAGGAATTATAATGATTCGAAATAAATATTTCATGAAGCAATTTATATATTAACTTTAATGTTGATGTAGTATATTTGTTTATTTGCGTCCAAGAATTGTGATTATTTTAAAATTTATAAATTCCATTGAAATTGAAAATATCATAAAAACATAGGAATTGTCATCTAAATGCATCGACAAGTCATATTACATAAATTTTTAATAATAAATATAGTTTATGACAATATCTTTTATTGTAGCATTTGACAACAATAATTTTTTCTTGTTGCATAGACTTTTCCTATCGGAATTTATCGCAAAAACATGCAACGACTTCTTTGTTGTTGTCAAAATTATTTTTGGCAGCAACATTTAGTATGTTCAACAAAAAGGGCTGTTGGCATAAGCCTCCTTTTGTAGTATAGAGTTCACAAAATTAGAAGAAAATACTAGTTTTAGCGAAAATTTATTAATTTCTAATTTTGTTTTGATACCGATTGTAAAAAAATTGTTCAGTTCTAGACTGTAAATATTAACAATTTAATATAAAAGACTATCAATAATTCAGGATTACGGAGCTTAATAATTTTAATAATATACACAAAGCAATAATTTAATCAAGAAAAACATACTCAAATCTATAAAGTTCGCTAAAAATCTTTGTGCATAAATTACTTCATTTACTTGAATAATTAAGATACCTTCTCTCCAATAAAGAATAGATATTTACTTAACAAACATGGAAAGAGATGTCCGTCGTAATATTAGCAATCTCTACTTACTGTGACAAGGACGTAGGGCTGTGTATTATTTGGGTCAACCCAAAAATCCGAATCGATCCGTGCTATTCGGATTGGATTGGATTTAGTTCTTTGGATCGGATTTTAGATTATTAATTAATTATTTTGGATATCGAATCGGATACAGTTTGGTTCAATTTACATCCAAATCGATCCAAAACTCGAAATTTATATTTTACCTATAAAAGTGGGGTGTTTTTCTAAAATTCTAAGATTTCTTTGTTATTTCTCTCATTGTTTTTGCCTTTTCTTTCCTTTCAAGAATAAAAGTAAAAGATATGGAAATGAATGAGTTTTGCTACTCAAAATGGTAGGAGATAGCATATTAAAATTGTTTAGTTTAGCATCTTAATAAGACGTACAATCCGAACCGAAATTTGAAATATTTATTCGATCCAAACATCAAAATCCAATCTGAATTTAATTTGGTTCGGATTCAGATTGCAATTTACAAAACCCGAAATCATAACCCGAAAGGTGCTAGATCCGATCCGATCTATGAACATGCCTACAAGGAAGCATTGTTGGCTAAAAAACTATAACTCTTTGGTTTAAAGGTCACCTTCATTGCATGCAAAATCCACTTGATCATGCTTGTAAAAAGACGTAAAAATTACACGGGGCGCCTTATTTGGTCGCCCCCATTTAACCTATACCCATTTTTAAAAAAAACTTTTAACTTGTACCCACTTTTTAAATAACTTCAGCCCCCTTTCTCCTCCTCCTTCGTTTTCTTCTTTTTCTTCTTCTTCTTCTTCTGTTGTTGGTGTTGCTATGGAATTTCAGTTCATGGGATGATTGCCATAAATATGTTTATCAGAGCTGAAGTTCGGCAGTTACAAAACAAAAACTTCAGCTCTAGAGCTGAAGTTCGCCAGTTACAAAAACAAAAACTTCAGCTCTAGAGCTGAAGTTCGCCAGTTACAAAACAAAACTTCTGCTCTAGAGCTGAAGTTCGCCAGTTACAAAAATAAAAATTTCAGCAATTACAAACAAAAGCTTTGCGTTAAGACGTGCACAAGTTAAACAAAAACTTCAGCAAATAGAGAACAAAACTTCAGCTACTTCAGCTCTAGAGCTGAAGCTCGCCAGTTACAAAACAAAAACTTCAGCTGTAGAGCTGAAGTTCGCCAGTTACAAAACAAAAACTTCAGCTCTAGAGCTGAAGTTCGCCAGTTACAAAAATAAAAACTTCAGCAATTACAAACAAAAGCTTTGCGTTAAGACGTGCACAAGTTAAACAAAAACTTCAGCAAATAGAGAACAAAACTTCAGCTACTTCAGCTCTAGAGCTGAAGTTCGCCAGTTACAAAACAAAAACTTCAGTTGTAGAGCTGAAGTTCGCCAGTTACAAAACAAAAACTTCAGCTGTAGCGCTGAAGTTCGCCAGTTACAAAACAAAAACTTTAGCTCTAGAGCTGAAGTTAGCCAGTTACAAAAATAAAAACTTCAGCAATTACAAACAAAAGCTTTGCGTAAAGACGTGCACAAGTTAAACAAAAACTTCAGCAAATAGAGAACAAAACTTCTGCTACTTCAGCTCTAGAGGTGAAGTTCGCCAGTTACAAAACAAAAACTTCAGCTGTAGAGCTAAAATTCGCCAGTTACAATTACAAAAACTTTAGCTCTAGAGCTGAAATTAGCCAGTTACAAAACAAAAACCTCAGCTCTAGAGCTGAAATTAGCCAGTTACAAAAATAAAAACTTCAGCAATTACAAACAAAAACTTTGCGTTAAGACATGCACAAGTTAAACAAAAACTTCAGCAAATAGAGAACAAAACTTTAGCTACTATATTACTTTAGGCCCGTCTACTAGAATGTTGAAGTTTTGCGTGATTGCATTTGCTACTTCAGCCCCGTATGCTGAAGTTATGCGAAAAAGTGGATACACTTGTAATTTTTTTTGCAAAGCGGACATAAGTTAAAACGTGACATAAAAAACGAATATAGATGCAAATGCCCCTAAAAAGACTGCTTCAACATTTATCCGCATAAAAAGGTGTTTTGAAATATCTCCCATATTCCATCAAAATGGGAAGTCCCACAAATTTTAATCAATGTATTTCAATTTTTTTATTTATTAACCCAACATAATGTCACATGGGACATATATCTTATAAGTTTTATTAGCCTGTTAGAGAGAACACTAAATTCCAATATTTTTTCTTTTTTCCATCTTTGGCTTCCTTAATAGTTAGCTTTTTGTTTCGAGTTTCTATGATATTTACATATTTCTAATTTTTGTGCTTTGCTAATATTGTACATGTAAATATGTATTATATTTACATGTACATTTACATTACACATAAAACACGAAGTGTTTGGTTTTATAATATAAGAATTGTATTCGCAGCTAAATCATTATATAGAATAATTTACACGCAAATTTTCATATAAATAGTCGAGACAAATAAAACATACAATAACTGATAGACCTAAATTACTAGTTTCAGAAAATGTCTTTGACAAATAACTTTTGACAATTTTAACATCTCCGAGTATAGCGATATCCTTGGCTTTCCAAAAGAAAGGCCAAAGTTTATGTCCACAAACTCTAATTTTCTGAAAAAAATGAAGCTCTTAATAATACCATAAAGAAAAAGGGAATTCTAATTCCATAATTACTGGTACAACTTAGCCAACAATTAAATTTATAATTTAAAAATTCAAAACTTACCACACTAATCTTATGTAACTACCACCATTTTGGACTGATGCAAAAATATGTTGTCTAACTTGACCGTGTTCTCAGTTCAGTAGACTAATTAAAGAAATTACTTACAATAAAATCAAGGTAGACTAATTAAGAAAAGATGGTAGGCAATGAAAATGGTATGGAAAATTTTAAGAATATATCAAATGAAAAAGAAGGCAGTCAAAGGGGAAAGAACGAAGAAACATTCAACAACAACAACAACAACAACAATTACGCCTCCGTCGGGAAAGCTTTGTGTGATTTCAAATAAAAGTTGAAAGCTGCTCAAATCATGCTAAGTCTAGAATATTATTCTCATAGAATCCCAGAAATCCTACAAGAATACAACACTAAAAAGGATCTCAGGAACATGAGAATATTGCATGTACACAACAAATCTAGAGTGCATAAAAAGTGGCAAGACAGATGAGCAGGTCTCAAAACCGTCTCGTTCGGGCAGGAAATGGAGGCTGTGAAAGATGATTACAAAGGCTACAAAATGTATTTATGGTACTTTCATCAGCACGCGCAGCTCTTTATGTACTTCTGCCAGAACCAAATACCCCCTTTAGACTAAACACGAAAGCTAGTGTCATCATCAACACACTGCTGAAAAGTTGTATGCTTATTAGAGTGACCGTAAGCGTAACTTAGACTTTACCTGTCATTGTAGATTTTCAGATTTTCACAAGGTACTGTAGAGTCCAAACTTCAAATCACATTGGTGCTTGTACGAGCGACTCTCTGGGCTTCTTCAAGGTCCTTCAAGAATCTACATTTTCACCACACATTATACAGATATCAGCACCGAATAAATAAGACTAAAGAAACCTTTGTGCAGAACTTAATGTAGCTGTGAGAAGAACAGGAATAACAACCAAAAAAAAAAAAAAACATGTCCTGAAGTTGATAGAAACAAGAAGCTTCAGGACCCAAATGTGTCAGAGTTGAGCCAAACGAATAATATCTAGTTTTTCTCGTACAAAAGGAGGCTGTACAAGAAGCACATTGTCTTTTATCATACACTTTGCCATAACCTCAGGCTAAAATGCTGTTTGAAGTACAAGGGAGCTTATACCTCTTAGAATTTAGAAGGGCAGAACCACCGAGTATAAAACGAATCCCAGAATTTGTAGAATTCTGCAGAGCAACTGAACGTGATTCTTCATATGTTGTCCCACCAACAATGAAAATCACCACCTCCTGTGGCCTGTATATGACAAACAACTAAGGTTGTTTTAGCTGCATGAATTGTTTAAGCACCATAATATTTTTGTCAAGGTTCAACTGATTTCGAAATGTGACTAGCAAGTGTAGTTCAACTGATTTCGAAACCAAAGTTTGAAAAACTATGAAGAGAAAAACACAACCAAAAAAAAAAAAATAAGAAAATTTAAGGACGAAGCAGGAGCTGGAGTTAGTTTTGGTAAACAGTTTAAAGGTTGAAATCGTTCCAAAGTTCAATGACCTGCGCTGGCAGTGTCGATTCCTGTGGGACACATTCCAGAAGCTTTCTCTTGCCTTGGGGAGGAGGAACAGAGTAAGCATCTGCATCAAATAGATCTTGAAGAAGTGCAGGTGTCCGATTGGACGAAGAAGAATGTTAAGCCAGTGTTATCAAAGGCGAAAAGCGCAAAAAAGCTCTAACATACGTTGGGGCTTTAAGCGCAAAGCGCAAAGTGCAAATAAAGCATGAGCTTTAATGAAGAAAGGCGTAATGGAGAAAAACTACAAATATGTATGTGTAGTCCAAGACTAATATCTATAAGCACGAATACCAAATATATGGATGTACAAAGAAATTAAAGAAAATTTACGATAAATGAAATATCAATTGTTTAGTGTAGCCTCTTCAGGATTACGCTCATTGGCAAGGAAAATTATGTCTTAGAGCCTTGATGACAGAGGAAGAGGCATCGGCAGAAAGAACACCAAGGATAAATCAAGGTAAAATTAATTAGCAGGCATTTCAGGGGGTTGAATAGAAGGAATAAACAAAGAATTCTGAAAATGCTGGTCCACAAAGGGAAAACAGATGTTTTCTGTTTACACGAAACCAAAATCGAGCAATAAATAGGGATTGGTAAGACAAATATGGGCAAATAAATGCGTGAACTATGCAGCCATAAACACAGAAGAGGGTATTGGTGCAGTTATTATTATTTGGGACAGAAGGCTACGATCATGCAAAGAAGCAGTGTATGGAGTATCACATTCTCACTGAGTTCACTTGGTCAATCTCAGCGGGTATATGGGCCAGTTAGAAGTGAAGGAAGGTTGCTATGGCATGAATTCACTACCTTCAAAAGTTGTTATGAAGGACCATTGGGGAGATTTCAATTTAATCAGCCATGAGGTGGAGAAACGCCTTGAATTCAAACTTAAATATAGAGATGCGGCAGTTCTCAGAATTTGTAGAAGACATGGAGTTAATTGACTCTCCTCTGTGCGATCGAAAATTTATGCGGACAAGAGGGCAAGATTCAGGGTGAAGTCAACAATAGACAAGTTCCTCTTCTCCATTTAATGGGATGACAAGTTTAGCTTCTAAAACTGTGGGCCTTACCCTAGGGTCTTCTCAAATCATAATGCACTTGTATACCAATGTTGTCAAGGCGAAAAGTACAAAAAAGCTCTAAGGTCTGTTGGGGCTTTAAGCGCTAATAAAGAGTGGACTTTAATAAAAGAAAGGCGCAAATGGAGAAAACTACAAATATGTATGTGTAGTCCAAGACTAATATCTATAAGCATGAATATCAAATATATGGACAAAGAAATTAAAGAAAATTTATGATAAAGTGAAATATCAACTGTTTAGTGTCGCCTCTTCAGGATTACGTTCATTGGCAAGGAAAAGTATGCCTCAGAACCTTGAAGACAACACTAAAGAGCCCGCTAAGTAAAACAAAGAGCTCCATATATTTTGAGCCTCGCTTCAGGGGCTTAAGCTTGCATTTGTGCCTTTGATAACACTGTTGCATACAATGTGAACAGTGGGAAAAAGAGCTCATACTTCAAGTTCCAAAATATGTGGCTGAAAGAAGACTTTTGGAGTTGGTGCAGTAGTAGAGATCATATAAGGTAAAGGGCCGACTAGGTTATTTGTAAGGCAAAACACCAACAGTAGTTAAAAGGAACCCAAAGGAGTGGAATATATATTGCTTTGGCTCATTGGAAAAAGGAAGACTGAAATCCTAGATAACTTGATAGAATTGGATGAATTGGCAGAAGAGAGACAACTGCCTGAATTTGAAGTTATCCCATGAGTCTACTTTAACTGTGAATAAGAGGTCAAAAGGAAATTGGTACTGATTGTTGGTTTACCAAAATAACATTCTTCAAAGCATTAGCATAATCACAAATGAAAATCTAATGATTCCAATTTAAAACGTATAAAATCAAGATAGTAGCACCTCGGATGCTGCATCAAGCTGTTGGTTGCTACAATAGCTATGTTACAAATTTCAATCACAACACAGACTGTGACTTCAGTATCGGAATTAAACACTTACTACGAGAAAGATTTTGCGCATGCCAGAATATTTATAGAAAGTAGTTGCACTTCTTATGTCAAACTGTCAAGGTCTTGCAAATAAAACAAGTCTTTGGCTACAGTACTGCTTACTCTTTCTCTTGGGGCACTAAAACTAGAGAAAAGGCTGAAATAAAATTTGAAATATCATTGCAGCTCATGACTGACCTAGCTTGCTGAAAGTGATTTCCTACGTAAGGGTAGTCCACATCTCTCAACCTCCCCCTGGTGATATTCTCCATGGTTTGGAATAGAAGAGGTTGATGCTGGGTATACACATTCTCAACCCCCTGTGACAAAAATCAACTGTAAGCCATTAAAATCTCATCCACAAGGTATTGGATAAAGATGGTAATAATCAATTCGGGAGGGGGGCATAATAACTCTTGGGAAAGGCAAGTGTCAGAAAAGCATTTTGTGTTCAACTTTTTAAAATTTTCTAGTTAAGAAGTAGCTGAACTTTTTAGTATTTATTTAGTGCAATATGAAGTTTTAGATTCTAATTTGGTTACATAGTTTTAATTAATCAAGAGTGACTAGGCTGATATAATCGCTACAAGCAGAGGAAACCAATCGCGCAAGTCAATTGAAGAGGTGGACAAAGATCGTTTATGAGGAATATGGACGTGACCAACATATACATGGTTTTCGAAAGTTGATTGGCATTTTGGTGGACAATGGAAATCGAATCTGTAACTCTGTTACCGCCTTGATGTATGGTATGTCAATACCACATTTAAGACGATTTCCAAAACTTAATTCTCTGTTCAAGAGAAAGGGAAATCACCAAATGGCAGAGATACTAAAAAGAGAACGTCACAGGTTAGTTGGGATGTAATATGTATCTCTTCTCTTAAAAGACTACAGAATTGGGAAGTTAAAGAGGAGGTGGTGTTCTTCCAGAGGATGCATAGCAGGAAGGAGGATATTTTAACTGGGGAAAAATCATCTGTGAGATGCTTCAGCTCAAACCATTGTGAGAGTTTTAGCATTCCAAGCAAGGTGGATTCTTTTAGTGCAATGTGTGATGCTGTTTCATCAGCAAACAATTTAAGAAATAGAAGATGTATTATTGTTAGTAGTTGTTGTTTCAGCAAACAACATGGCGAGGACACTCATCACCTGCTGTACATTGTCATTTTGCCTTGGAGTTATACTGTTTTCAAAATATAAAGGGTTGTCCCAAAACCAGTGGCAGAAATGTTAATAAGTTGGCGGACAAAGAAGTATTAGAAACAAACAGAAGCATATTACGGAGAACAGCAGCCTTTTGTCTATATTACATCTTTTGTCTAATTGTATAGAAGGTTCTGCATATTGCTTGAATGCTTAATATGTGCTTGTAATACAAATGGATGTACATACAAAACCTACTTGGTGTGAAATTAAAAAAAATGAACTTACAAGATTGAAAAATAGGTCTATACTGACCTTTTAAGTTCTCTGCAAGCATTATACAAGTATTAAACAAAAAATACATCCATTGCCAAAGGAATAAAAAAATTGTCTCTCAAGTGACGTTTTCATTTTCCAAATACGAATGCTTGAGATGTTTCTACGATTCTAGTTATATAAAGTTCTGGATTCCGTTAATAGTACAGAGAAAAAGTAAAGAATTGTACTTCCTAGACGCACCTTGAGACCACGAGCCATGTTACGTGCAATGTTCAGGAGATCTCTGTTCCCATACAGGTCCCCAGTTCTCTTATCAACTCCTGCTTGCTTTAGAAGGAATTGCACTAGCTTCAAACCATAACCAAAATAAAAATGATTTCATTTGTCAAATAAAATTGTCAATGTAATATCAAGCGCAGATGAACAATCTATCCAACAATAGAAGAAAACACAATTTGATGCCAATACCTACATATAAACTATAATCAACAACAAGCATGAACTGAACAAGACTACTGACTTTTTACCTACTTATATCAAACATAATAACCATGCTTTTAAAAAATGCTGTTGTCTTTCCTCTTTTAAACATAATAACCTACTTATCTCTTTTAAAGAATGTTATATAATCTTCACATCATAAATACAAAAGTAAATTTTTTTAAGACCATCAGGAGCAATACTTTTGAGCATCCACAGACAGATCAGATCAATCAACAAAGAGAATAAAACACATTAACTGTTAGCTAAAAGAAAAATTGGCCTTTACAGAAGGCACCAAGTGAGGTCCTAATGATCTTCTTTTCACTCTTTCCCAGGGAGAGAAACAATGGGCAATGGCAGTACAATTTGTAAAATACAGGTAATAAAAGCAAACAGAGCAAGATAGCAGGACTAACACAAAAAAGAAACTGAAAAAGGCAACAATCATAGTAATCCTCCTTACTCCAGGCTTATACTTGGGCGACCGAGATGCCAATTTGTTGAATAGCTGCATGAGTTGAACAGGACTCTCCTTCTCATAGCGCAAGGCGTACAGCATTACGAGGCGCAGGCGGTCAATATCAGAGATATTATCATTATTCAATAGATTTGTCACAGCCTGTAGACGTAAGCAGAATTTACAAAAGAAATTATACATCGTTGTCTTCCACTGATTTTCAAATCTTATAGTCACTAGTGCTAAGTACAAGACAAGTCAAAAAAGTATATAGATATAATCAACATTTCTGGCTCAATATCAGACATGTCAATACAATTTAAATTATGACCATCTGACATGAGAATCAGCTAAGTTTCAGAGCCGTCATCCCACTGTATTGTTTGCTTCCCAGATATCTGAATGGAATTAGCATGTTTCAATGATTTGGAACTTGCTTCTACAAAGTCTCTCCAACCAGGGAACCAATAGCATATATTTAGTAATGTCAACAGACTACTTTGCACTAAATCTCAGTCAAGATTTAAGCCATGAACTCACTGGAAAAAGAGTAAAGTTATCAGCAAACATTACCACCGAACATACCAGTGACGTACATGACTTATTAAAGGTAGAAAATATTTATTAAACAATCTAGTATGCGATTGAACCAAATTTGTTACCTCTTCTTTTAGCGTATCCATTCACCAAGAGGGTGGGACGTGACAGGGATACTCCATTTTTTCTCTTTTTTTGTTTTGTTTTGTTGTATAAGTAAAAATTGGAACCCAGGAGGATTGGTGGCAGTAATATACCCTTTACGACAACAAACACACCAACTCAGAAGTGTACATGCCTCGGTTCAGCGTACATGTGTTCACAACTGAATCAAACAGCTAGTTATCTTTCTAGGCGGCAAGTTTACTTGATACACCCTAAGCTCTTGTTACCCAGGACTTGTCTATACACAATTGCGTGTATCATGTGTAATAATGGTTTCAAAAGTGATAACATGCAACAATAAGTATCTCTTCCCCTCATCCTTCCTCCCCTCTCACGAACAACTCATTTAGTTTCAGTTTACATTAGCAGTATCTGTTCATTAAAACAATAATTTCAAACGAAGTTCCAAAGGAGAACTCAAAGAAAATCGTTGTTGCCTTAAACACGGAGTGACCTTGGGTTTAGTTACATCTTCAATGCAATCAAAGGAATTTCAGAATGTAAACTAGTTTAACCAAAAAAAGGAATTTAGCATGTAAAACTTGGTCCAAATAACCACCAAAAGTAGAAAACAGAGAGAAGACTCGACGGAAAATTTCCTTATTTTCTACTTAGTTTTCCACATTTACTTTCCAAAACTGATTAGAAAGTTATGCTTCAATACTGAAGGACTAAGCTACCTCGAATGCTGCCCCTTGTCCACCATTGCAAGCCAATTCTTGTTCTGTCTGTGAAACCAACATGAGTTTTCGCTCTTCAACTATCTTGCTCATTTCCGTAACCAGTGTCACATGCTTAGAAACATTCCCTTGCATTTTTCTGAATTCCGGGTAGTTGTCGACAAATTTAGCCATGTCCTCTGCAAAAATGCAATCCTTATGAACAGAAGCTTCTTTTTAGATGAAAAATACCATGTCGGAGTTGCAACAGAAACACTTGCTGTACAACCCAAAGTTATGCTACAAGCTCGCAAATACAAACCTATAGTCTGGATATTTTGGTTACTCTTTGCTACTTGTTGGAAGTCGTCCACCATTTTCTTAATATTCATTCCAATATCTCCGAAGTTGTCATACATATTAGCTTTGAAAAATGCATCTTGCTCAGATGACAGTACAACCTCCTGAAACCATAAAGAATCAACAGGTAATGAATTATTCTGGAAAAGATAAGAAGGCAGTATTTAGATACAAGAGGAAATAACTTTTAACCTGTTGATCTTTTGGCAATTTGCCAACGTTTTTCAGGTTGACCTTGTTATCTTGAATACCTATCAACTCATGAACCATTGCCTGTAAAAGCACATAGCACAAATGAGCAGCATTACTTTAAAAGTGACACACTAACGTTACTTGAAGAAGAGGGGGGCGCACAATTTGATGGAAATAACAGAAGTACAGAAGAGGCACAAAATGTTAGAAATAACAAGGGCACAGAACTTACAGACTAGCCATACCTGATAGGTCCACTGATTAAGCAGTGGAGTCACGGGGTCATCTCTCCTATCAATTATTAGCAACAATGGAGAAACTTCTGTTCTCCTGAAATCAAAAAGACCACTCTCTTGCTGGTACATCAGCTTCTGCAATATCGACAGAAGAAAATTGTGCTCAATTTTTTACTTTTCCAATCTGAAATATCCAAAATCAACTACACCTTCAACCTCAGGCAAGAGAGGTAATAATCCTAATAATAGAACTTGATAGGCTACAAAGAACAACATGAGGAAAAAGAAAGAAACAGTTGGTGTGCTTACAGAAGCTTCATGTGCTATTCTTTTCGCAATATCCGATGTCCGTGAATATCGAATAATAGGCCTTCGCTTTAACGCCAGGAAAACTGCAGAAATTCCATCAACAACTCGTTCACAAAATTGCTGCAATGCTGATGGATCTACAACTGCCGGGAGCATATACATGTGGTTTGAGGCCATATTTAACGTGAAATGGTAAGGGTCCAACGCAACAAAATCTGCATAAAATTCCTGCAAATCACGTCAATAATCATGTAACATAGCGAATGTCTACCTTCATTAAAAAAATTAAACAAGTTACAGGCCACAACAAATTTTTAGAGCTCCAATAGAAAGATGTTATCCGCAACAATTTCTTAATGTTTTTCCACATTATGCAATATCCTTTTTCAAATGCACATGATTTCCCATTTACAACAGTAGAAAATGCTAATTCTAAACATACCTGCAACTGCTGGACAACTTCATGTTCATCTGAATCGGCTAACATATGAAGTTGAGTATCTTTCAAAATATTGGAGAAAACTGTGCAACAAGAAGGACATATTAAATGTTTTATCCTTGAGAAACTTTGGACAACAGCATTTTACACTGACATGTTCTTCTGAAATATATTAATATACAGCCTGAATTTATTAGCAGATTTCCCCGTGTGGTCCAATTATAGAGGATATACTTACAAAGGTGATACTCTCCAAATCTTGGCTTAGCCAGTTGACGCCGCATATGCTGAATATTCTCTGATATTGGTCTTAGAAAATAAACTGCTTTAAGATGTGACATGGATTCCTTGGACATTGAAATAGAATCTACCAGCTCCACCAGGAACACCTCCTTCTTCAGGAGCTCTGATTGAGAGTACACAACACTAACAAAACTAACCTGCTCATTAACAACAAAAAGTAAACACCACAATTTATGACAGAATAGCATTAACACAAAAATGGATTTTGCAGATATAATCATTTAAAACTGAAGCCTAACATCTCAAGAATCCAACAAGATAATTATTATTCTGGGCCACCTTTTACTTGATAGTAAGACAGAATTACATCATTTGTGATCATAATTTACCAACTTAACTAAAAAAGAACACAAACAGGTAGAAGCAGAAAGTGCTTAGATGCCGTAGACGACTATATTCCAAAATACCATCCCACGCAAAACTGATGTATCCAACTGCTAAAATCTAACTAGAAGCAGAAACAACTTAAGTCATTACTTGATAAGAAAAAAAGAGAAATGGAAACAACTTCAAATCCAAAGCAGACCGTCTTCCAGAACCCTGATTCCATACCTAATACACCCTTATCTAGAGAACCAACTTCCACCCTGCTAAGCATATTCTATTCTTCTTCTCCCTATGGACCAAGGGCAATTAAAAGTTGGTTGCATAATATCTCCTGGAACAGGCAGCTTTCCCTAGAAAAGAAGTCATCAGTGCTAGCCATAAGAGGAAACACATATAAGACAAAGCTAACAGAACTGAGAAGAAAAGGATTGATTGAGTTTTCATCTATTAGGCAACTGTCAGTTCCCTGCTGCCTCTTAATTTAACTGTTCTGTAGAGAGCACTCACTGCTACTGTATCATAAAACTTTTAAACTGTACTAGTTCTCCAGTAAGATTTCAGTTATGGAATTCCGTCCCATGTCACTCAAAACAATGTTCGTAAAAAACACACTCAAAACACATGAATTGGGGAAGACTTCGACAACTAGACAAATGGACTTGCTAACCACTCACTGGCCTTTTGGGCCATCTGATCAACATTCATTTTTTTTTTTTTTTGATAAGTATTCATATTTTAGATACAAGGTTAGCCCCAAATGGTTGCTGGATCTATACTAAAGTACAGACGTCTACTCACACCCCAACTTATGTAGAGAAATAACAAAATCCATTAAGATATGTATATCGATGACAGCTTCAAGCTACACCAAAAACCTAAAACTATAAGCATTTGAACTTGAAACTCTCCTTGGTCTAACTTCTTCCATCAAAACATCTATGATTCCTCTCCTTCCATCCTTTCAAAAAAGCTGTGACTGAATTAAATAAGTTCCTGATATGTCTTTCTAGCTATATAGAGTATCTTTTGATGCCTTAGGCATGCATCATTCTGAATTTCTAAATCATGCTCAAATCTACTCCAGTAAGAAACAAGGTCAAGAGAACATGATCCTCTATCTTCAGAACTCATAAACAGCAGCTTAGATCTCTTTGAAAGTAAAACGGCTGCTCCAATATGAAATTCAAGAACAGAAGCTTACTCTGGCACAAACCAAACGATAAGGTGTGCAAACATTGTCGAAAGTCTTTTTTTTTTTTTGAAAAGGTAATGGTTTACCCTGTCTAACTACCCTGTCCAACTACATCAGCCCACCTACAAGAAGGGTTTCTCGTCTTTGCTTTACTACAATCACTTCAATGACATCTCCAGACCCCACCACTACAACAACTGATGATAAAACTATTCATTTTTTCATCTCCTTTTCGGACGTATTAAGCAAGAAAAACAACAAGTTATGAATTACTAATATTACATTTGCATTTCCCAATCTACCCCTAACCTCAATGATAAAATTCGCAACGTGGCCTGAGCAATGAGCACTTTTTTTCTTTTGTGTTTCATTGACCACATTGATAACAATCTTGTTAGCTCATAGAGCTTGGCTTCCCTGTCCAACATTTCCGGTTAAAGTCTCTTGAGATGATTGAAGGTGTTAAAAGGATATCCTATAAACCTAAAATCATATTGAGGATAACTGTCTCAAAAAACCTACAATCTCTTGAAATCAGCCGGACTTGCTAAGAAAACAACACAATGGAAGCAAAGGATCCATATAACCACTACCAGATAATCGGATTAGACCCTGCGTTTGTAAGGAGTCCTTTCATTTTGGCTAGACTTGTATAACTTAAAAAGATAAGTATGATATACAATGAATCTCTAGTTAAAGCACTCCTAATTTGGCTTAAAAGACAAAATATTTAGAATTAAAATGAAATGAACCTGAATAAATACAGATTCAAAAGAATTCATATAGCTAACCCAACTAATTTGGTATTTAGAAGTAGTCGATTGGTTGATAGACATGGGCAGTTGTATAATCTAAGAAGTGGGTTCAAGCGAACCCTTGCTTTAGCTCAGACCATTTATACGTGTTAAGAAACCTACTAAATATGTTAGTATTAAATTTTGAACCCAATAATTCAAATGGTCAGTGGGTTCAGTGGAATCCTAAATCCATAAAGTTCAAATCTTAGATCCGCCTCTGTTGACAGACTGATTGAAGCTCCCTATAGGTTCAAGAATCTTTTTTCCATTATTTGAGCTCAGGATTATTTCATTAAGCTACCCATATAATATCAATCTGTAACTACACACTAATTCAAACCAACAAAGACATCAGATCACTCAAAAAGGCAACTTTAAAGTAGTTATCTCACTCAGCTTATTTTCTCAGTCCAGAAATTTCAAATTGGTTTGGAAGAATCACCCATTCTTACCCATTAATCAGATCAGATAACAACTTTCATCAATCTTCAAACCCATCTCAATTAAATAAAACGGAATAAACACCAAAAAGATTAAATTAAAGACATACACACACAAAAAAAACAAACAAAATTTTATCTTCAAATTGGAAAGGAAAGAACAAACCGTGTGAGAATCAAGAATGAGGACTTTCATCCCAGAAATGTCTTGCAACATGCGATTGATATACTCCCTCGCCGCTGCTATTACTACCATCTTTATTATTTTGATTTAAGCAATCCAATATTCTGCTGATGATTTTGCAATGAAATTCAGGAAGAGAAAAAGAAAAAAAAGGTTTCAGATCCCAACTAATCTTTGGAGGGAATTGAAGAACGCCTTGGAGTTGGGGGAAAAAAGAAGAAAGAACGTTGGGGACAAAATGACAAAAATGATCCCTTATGTTTAGGGAGGTTTAAAGTGACCCCTTCAGTATATTATGAGCTGTTTTGATTCTGTAAGTTTGCCAAAAGTAATTATTTTTTAACTACAAATTTTAAGCAAACTTCAATTATTAGATTTAATAAGAGCTATGCAAAAAAAAAAAATTAACCAAGATCCGCCAAATGCCAAAAACTGCAACAGTAAAAACTGCACAAAACACTAGAAATAAATTAAAAATGACAATAATTGTACTATAATAACAATAACTCATTAAAATCTCACAAGTGAGGCTTAAAAAATTGTACTAGACTCTAGAAGTATATATATAAAAATAGCATACATAGAAAAAGCTGCACCTAATATTAGTTCGTGTTAAATCTTATTTTCTTTCACAATTCCGCTAAATCTAATGGCCATAGTTTGATAAATATGATTAAATGTGCTCACATTAACAAACTTAAAGGACATAAATTGCTCACAATTAAATTTAAAGAATCACTTTAAACCTACCCAAACATAAAGAACCATTTTGTCATATTCTCAACGCTGGGGAGTTAGAATTAGAACTTTATGTTCGTGACTAACCAGTAAAGTAATATGAAATCTTGAGAAGTCCAACTAATTAAGAGTTTGAATAGTATTATGGAGTACAACAAACACATTTTTGTNTATATATATATATATATATATATATATATATATATATATATATATATATATATATAAATTATATAAATCTTGATCAATTAAAAATATTTGATAAGGTCATATGCAAAGAGAGTTTTGAAAGAGGGAGTAAGAGATCGTTTGACTTTGCTTCATAGACTTGTGAGGTAGAAATTATGATATGTAGTGTTATGTGGAGAATAATGATACAGGAATGGTATAGATATTTTAATACTAAAGTCAAGAACTAGTTTAATTTTAATATAATTATTTCATATAAAATAATACATAGATTCTTGTGTAAGTTTTGTATGTTAATTATGTAGAATTTAATATAAGAAATTAAACAAATGTACTAGTAATATATAGTTTATTGTATAAGTTGTGTTTATTAATTATGTAAAGTTTTATTATACAAGAAACGGTTATACTAGTATTGCAGGTTGTCATACTAAAGATCAAACATCGTACTATAATGAAGTAAATGCCTAAATTATTTTTTTCTATACAGAAAACAAAACTTGCCTTTAAATGTTTAATTAGTCAGACCTTGCAATATATATATATATATATATATATATATATATATATATATATATATATATATATATATATTNATATATATATATATATATATATATATATATATATATATATATATATATATATATATATATTGTAATTAAACTTGTATTAGCACAATTAGATCATGAACAAGAAGAAGTATTCAAGGTTCATCAATGGTGAAGAAGAAGAAGAAAATAATGAGGAAGAAGATGAGAAAGGACACTGTTGAAGAGAGAGTAAGAATAGAGAAAGTAGTGAATTCTGTATTTTCTTATTTCTTGTCCTTTTTTATACAAGTGTATTGATCTACTTATACACAATCAATAATGACTTAGAAAGCTAATTAACTAACTATTACTCATTAACCAATACTACAACTAATTAACAAACTAATAACTAACTTATGAAAATAACTAACTAATCTTACTAGTTTGTTAT
>ML347867.1:0-30980 GCA_005239505.1 Nicotiana paniculata | reverse complement strand
AAAAAAAAAAAAAAAAAAAAAAAAAAAAAAAAAAAAAAAAAAAAGAAGAAGAAGTAGAAGCGTTACGAAAATATTTTCCTCCTTGAAATTTTTCATTGTTTGGTTACCTTGTATTGGAAAAAGTTCTCATTAAGAAGAATGTTTTGGTTTCATAAATATGTTGACTGTAATACATATTACTTTGATTCAACCATTACTTACAACATTGTATTGGAGATAGCGTGTTTCTGTTGGTCATGGAACATGTGTTCTTGAATAGCTGGAGAGCGCATAAAAAACTTTTAAAGGGCTCAATTTTCTGGGCCAGAATATGAAATTTCCATTTCCCTGTTGAACTATGTTTGTAGAGGTTAGTGCACTAGGCCCTTGCTATGGTTGCTAGTGTGAAAGACGTGCATGTTGGATGTATTATTTGATTCTTAACAATTGGCTAACAATCGCACTGCTTATTTAGATAAGTCAGCCAATATAAAGATTGAGTAACTGCAAAACCAAACTTTATGTAATGGTAATTTGATAAATGCTACCTTTTGGTATTATTCAGTTGTAAGGTACCTTTTGTGATGCTAAATACCAGGTAATAGTGTTGCCTTTGTATTACTGTATGCATCCTCTTGTAATGTTTGGTAGTGCTGCCTAGAGATATAGCCCTTCCTTTTTCCTTACCGAGCCGAGGGTCTACCGGAAACAACCTCTCTGCCTTCTTGAAGATAGGGTAGGGGTAAGGTTTGCGTATATTTTACCCTCCCCAGACCGCACTTGTGGGATTACACTGGGTTGTTGTTGTTGCGGCCTAGAGATATACTTTCTATTTGTATTGATCCACTTGTTCACTATATTAAACACTGCACTGAAGTAATATTTTGCAATGATGTCATGCATAGGTTTGGTTGAAACTGATCCTGAAGGAGCACTTGAGGGTTTTGCTGAAGTAGTACGTATGGAACCTGAGAAGGCAGAGTGGTAAGGAGTTGAATGTGTTAATTTTGCAGTTATTGCTGGTAACCTTTTCAGCGTGCTGTCTTGGGTGGTGGATAGATAAAATTATTAACAAGCGTACCATATATTTGCGAGATCAGTTATATTATGGTGTGTGGTGATGCCTATGTGCCATTACATATATAGGAAATGGCATCATGAACCTGCATTCTAATAAAAGTGGCTTTTCTGTTATTAACCTGCAAACTGGTGAAGTAAAGTGGAGGCAAACCTGGCCAATAGAAGTATGTGCATTATGGAGATGCTAAAATCTGAGTTAGTTTTTCCAAATTATCTAACGCAGCGGCACATTGATAAAAACTCATTGATTATTCAGCATGCAACTGTTAATATGACCTGAAAGTCAAAATCACTTACCTTGGTCTTTTAGAAAAGGAGGTCAGATTCAAATAGCAGACCTCTATTTCTTCTTCTTTATCTTTTTTAATGACCGAGAATTGCACTATTTTAGTTTCAAAGCTCGTAGGATAATGGGCTTGCCTTCTACCTTTCTTCACTTAAATGCCAATCTTGGTTCACCAACTAATATTCGAACTCGTGACATGTGCCTATCACACAAGCCTGTCTTTCTTCTATCGACTCTTTTTCTCATTTCTGTGTGTATATGACGCAACAAATTTCAAATCACTAACGAAGATGGAGTCTTTTTAGTTTATTTTTTAACTGCGGATTGTTTTTGATGTTCTCTTCTCTGAATTGGAATTACAAATTTGCTTAATATCCCTTATCCAAAATTTCTAGTTATAGCTCAAGTTTGTAATGCTAAAAGGCTGGTTATTGTTTACACATCCAAGTTGTGTAAGACTCTTATCCAGGTCTCATGCCGCATGCTTTCAAGTTTCAACTATTGGGTTTCCTAAAGCTTTTCAGAATTTCAGAGTTACAATTTGCTTTTGTATTTTTACCAACTATCATTATTTCCAGGGGATTTAAAGCTTTAAAGCAAACTGTTAAGCTTTACTATAAGCTAGGGAAGTACAAGGAAATGATGGATGCTTATCGAGAAATGCTGACCTACATAAAATCAGCAGTGACACGGAACTATAGTGAGAAGTGTATAAATAGTATTATGGATTTTGTTTCTGGATCAGCTAGTCAGAACTTCAGCCTTCTGCAGGAGTTCTACCAGACAACACTGAAAGCCCTTGAAGAGGCTAAGAATGAGGTCAGAGTGTACTCTTCTTTTGGAATATAGGAGTCAGCTCACAGGTTTCTCTTGAAGTTCTTATGTCCTTTCGTTAAGGTCTCACGACCCACGCCTTCTTTCACAGAGGTTATGGTTCAAGACGAATCTAAAGCTTTGCAAGATTTGGTTTGACATGGGGGAATATGGAAGAATGAGCAAGGTATCTTGTTTGCTCAGATTAGTATCTGTAGCTATTATTTTCCTATGATGTTCATGAACGTAACTTGACAACTTTGTTAGATTCTGAAAGAGCTCCACAAATCTTGTAAGAAAGAAGATGGCACTGATGATCAGAAGAAAGGGACACAATTGTTGGAGGTATATGCAATTGAGATTCAAATGTACACAGAGACGAAAAATAACAAAAAATTGAAGGTATTTTAATACCCTTTTCTTCCCATTTATTGGATAATATACTAGCTTTTGAGCAGAATTAGGCGTCATTTCCTTCATTTTGGTCAAAATTCTACAATCGGTCTCTTTCACTTCAAATGCCAATTCAGATACTTCTCTATGTCTAAGTTCTCTTGGTTTTTTGTAAAGAATGTTACTTCTAGAAGCTCCCTCTTTTCGAAACAAAAGTACCCCAGAAAAGATAAACATTGCGCTTATTTGCTTGTCATTCAGAGATGTTTGCTTTGTTTCTAACATTATTTTGGTAGAGCAGTCTATATAGATGAGATCCTTAACTTGAACGATGAAGTCGTCTAATTGTCCACAAATCATGTCATTTCCATCAACCCATTTCTAGGCTAGTGTACGTTTTAGAAGGATTCTTTCGGTAAGTGTGAAATTTTTTTTTTCCGAATGATCGTGGTGTCCGGGGCAGCTTGCGCGCACCTCGATTAATTCCACGGGATATGTGCCTCCCTCTAATAACAGGTTAGGTAATTCTGTTCGCCAAGGCTTGGACAGATGGGAAGCACCTAGTGTTTTCGTCTCCGTTGATAAGTGTGAGAAATCTTGAGGGGAAGAAAGAGAACTTGTTGTCTTTTCTCTTACTTGGTGCTAACTTGATTGGCAATTTACTTCATGCAATCGAGTTACAAGAGCTATCTATTTTGTAGATGTGAACGTAGGATAGAAAATTTATAAATATGCGTTAATTACTGAAGGATTGAGTGGAAGTTATCTATTGAACTGCTTGATTAGATTTATGAGATCAATGCACTTATTACACAATTTTACTAGATTTATTATTGCTGAGCGTAAAAGTTTGTCAGCAGTAAGTTCATTGCACTTCCTAGCTGAATTAGTTACTTTCTTCTTAACACGTTTCCTCAAACTTAAGGTGGTGAAACAAATTTGGTTTTCAAATAAACTGGAAAATCAAGTTGAGTGTGCTGAAAAGATCACTGTTTAGTAACGTGGCAATAGATGGACAATTTTGTGCCATACTTGGCGGTAATTAAGCGTTAACTGGAAACATAGCAATGATAAATGCACAGCTGCATTATCTTGTTTTCAAACATATTCTTCAAACTCGTGTAGTGAAACAACTTAAGTTTGCAAATCAAAACCTGCAAAATCAAGTTTGTGATGTTGAAAAAGTTAATTATATGTGGCCATGATGGATGGATAAGTGGATAGTAGCATGTGACTTAATGGAGCCCTGGTGATATCTACTCATTGATTAGAAATATGTCTCTAGACGATAACATGGACGTGTTAGCTGACTGAGTCTTGACATGAATAGTGGCACGTGCCCTTTGAACGACTAGAAAAATGACTTGAAAAGGTTAGAACAGTCGCGGGAAAAGTCGAGAAAGAGGTGACATGAACCTATTTTACGCTAAGTTGATACCAATGAGTTACAAGAAACATATACAGGTATCATTTATTAAAATATTATAAAAGTACAGAGATTGTGTCAACACTATAAAAGATTGAGCATGATTCATCTATTGTACTGTTTGAGTGTATTAATCATGATAGTTGTGCACTTCTTGCACAATTTACAACAACAAATCCAGTAGTTGGGTCTGGGGAGGGTAAGATGTACGTAGCCTTACCCCTACCTCTGTAAGGGCAGAGAGACTGTTTCAAATAAGACCCTCAGCTAGAGAACGACTGAAATTTCTTGCACAATTTGACTACATTTATTACAACCACTTGGATTTTTCTGGTAATGCATTACTTGCACCATCAAACTATATTATCTTACTCCCTTTAGGTCCTTTTTATTTGGTCCAAAGTAATTGATTTTTTCAAAAATCAACAAGGTGTTAATTTTTTTTAGAATTACACTTGCTAATAAATGATGTAAACCATTTTCTAAAAAATCTTTACAATTTTCTATGAGTAAATTTGAGAAGAGATAAAGGTTAATTTAGTCAATAACATTCTTAATTAGTGTTCCAAAGTAGCTTTCTTAATAGGTGTGCAAAATGCTTAAAAATAAATAAAAGGGACAGGGGGAGTATAGCTTTAACCTTAAATCAAGGTTGGTTATAATAATAAATATAATCAAGTAGTGCAACAAATGCTCTACTATCATAATTAATATAGTCAAACAGTGCAACAAGTACAATGTCACAATCCTTTACGATATTTGCACATATTTCTAGATTTTCACACCTAGAAATAGGTCTCTCTTGTAGCTCATTTGCATAAAGTAAGTTATCAATCAAGTTAGGCTCCCTTCGGTTCCTTTTATTTGATTGTTTAGCCTTTTGCACACCTATTAAGAAAGTTGTTTTGCAACATTAATTAAGAATGTATTGACTATATTAACCTTTATTATTTAAATTTATTCATAGGAAATTATAAAAACTTTTTAGATGTTTGTTTAGTCATTTATTAGTATGGGTAACTTTGGAAAAAAAATTAATACCTTCTTGATTTGAAAAGAATCAATGAATGTGGACCAAATAAAAAATGCTAAAAGATCAAACAAGGACCAGACGAAGTATTAAGTTAGAAAAAGAAGACAATTGATTCTCTTCATCTCTTCCTGAAAAGATTTATAACATGGTATCAAAGTGCCTCCATAATTGTAGTAGTCATAAATTACTTCTCCTCTTTCGGTAGGGAATGTCCGGTCAAAGTTGCTATAAAAGGATTTGATCAGATCTATTTCCACCCTAAATCTCACTATTTAGGCGTTATCTAGTACTCCGATTTGATCAAATATGAGTGAGGTAGTATTTTCACGTTGAAAATAATGAACCATAATAGTTTAAGAATGCTTTCCCATACAAGGGTCTTCTTTGGCCTCATTCCAATAAATTGGGCGGTCAAAGTTGTAGACATAAATAGTGAAAAAGGCAAACTTTTTGACCGCTCTATTTTATTGGAACGGGGCCAAAAAAGACCCCCCTATGGAAAAGAATTCATTTTTTATCTTTCTAATATTTGAAGTGGGGCCAAAAAAGACCCTGATGTGTTTATATCCATATGGAGTATATATCTGTATATGACCAGAATTTCATTAACTTTCTGATAATTATTCTGGCATTAATATCTTGAAAACATCTATCCACTCGTATTACATTATAGAGGATGCACCCTTACTTTAAACTTGCTTGACATCCCATTTTTTCCTTAAGTTATATCTTTTGAAGTCTATGTTGCTCAGAGCTTCCAAATGCCAACGCACCCGTGTCGGATCCTCCGAAAATGCATAACTTTTGGAGGACCTGACACGCACCCCTTGTTTTTTTATTGGAGGATCCTAGCAACATAGCTTGAACTGATATGCTACTGTTCTCGATCCCTAAGTCATGCAAATATGAGCCTAATCGCAGGAACTGTACAACAAAGCACTTTCAGTCAAGTCAGCTATCCCTCATCCAAGAATAATGGGAATCATTCGCGAATGTGGAGGTAAAATGCATATGGCAGAGAGAAAGTGGGCAGAGGCAGCTACAGACTTTTTTGAAGCTTTCAAGAACTATGATGAAGCTGGGAATCATAGGCGCATCCAGTGTCTAAAGTATGTGTGCTGTACTTCCTGTTTGTGCTTCATCTGCGTAGATTCTGTGTGCATTATTTGCTTCCTTTGGCATTTCTACTTTCGTCTTGCTAAGAACACAAGAGGAATGTGAAACTGTAATGAAATTGAGATTGTTAATGTAGTCTTTGGCTGCTAGTTCCTGGACATCTGTATTATAGATTGCTACAAGCTGTAGCTCGTGGTTGTTGCATTAAAGAACATAGGAGATCATGTGTTGAAAAAGCATGATCAAAGCAGTTTGTTTTGAAATAATTATGAGTTAACAAATATAATTGTACTTTTATTGAAGCAATAGTCGAAAGTTTTTCCGTAAGTACTTGTCAAAAAACAAAAAGAAGTTTTTCACTGACCATTAATTATGTGTTCAAGCTTTCGGAAACTTTAGTTTGTTACGTAATCACTAACCATTACTTTTGTAATGTGCTAGACATGGAGTTTATGGCCTTTTAAACTGAATGTTTTATCCTATGTTTGATAAACTTAAACTATGTTTGGTGCAACAAAGTGAAGTAACTGATCTTACTTCACTATGTGATGTTTTAACATTGACCTCTAGTGGCTTGGCTTAACATGGAAAAACAAACAGCTGTAAAGCTTCAATCCAAGCTAGTTGGGGGTGGCTATATGAATCCTCACTATCCATTTCACTCCAATTAGACTCGTCTCTTTTGAACATAAATAAATTTGGTTCTCTAATGTCTAACCTTAGAAGTTCTCTATGTTTTCTACTGACATACAAATTCCCCAACAAAATTATATAGACTCCTAGCAGATATTGGACTGACGTAAGCGTGCCAACAAGACTAAGCATTAGTCTCAAGTAGTGCTGTCTCCTTTATGGATCTTTTCTCTTCCATTATTTTTTATTTTCCAAAACAAGGAGAATTTGCTTCCTCCTTTGCTTCAATTTGGGAGGATTGCATCTCGATGTTTACTCCTTTTTTGTTTCCTAACCAAATGTAGGAAATAGTTTTCATCACTTGTCTTTTACTTTTCCCCCTACCTTTCTTATCTCAAGCCAACCAAAATAGCGTCTTCCATCTTTTTGCTCCTCAAGCTTGTAGCTTCTTATCCTGCAAGAGAGGCAGTGTACCTCGTGATGTTGGTTGGGTGAAATATACTGCAGTTTGCTCAGATGATATGTATATCTAAACAGTGTGTTGTCAACTTGCAATACATGTGGGAATATGAACATCTCTGTACCAAAATGAACTATTGCAATTGTTTTGCATATTTAATTCTGATGTAATACTAGGCCTTAATTAGGACATGAAATTGAGGATCTTAATTATTTAGTGATTCCTCAAATCATTCTCAAAATCATAGATTTAAAGACAGACATTAGATGGTACTTTAAAACTAGAATTTAAGGAAGTTCGTTAATGAATTCAATGCAAACCTGCAAATGCACACAACACTTAGTTTATGACAGGATGCATCTGTCTACTACTTGGAGAAAAGAAAATTGGCTACTGCTCCCTCAAGCACCAATTTCCTGTTATTTCTCCAGTGTGCCTTCGTGGTTGAATAAACACTGAATAAGGCTATGAAGAAGTTTAGGAATGTCTACTATTATGGAGGGAGGATTGCATTGATAATCTGATATATTAGACATTGCTTGGTCACTCGCATAGGTGATGGGGCGTGAAATAAATCTTCTGCTTCTCTTGGTAAGGGGTGAATTATTGGCTTCATAAATTGGAGGCGATGAAGAATAAGGTGCCAGAGTATGCGTTTTCATGTAAGTCAGTCCAAGTGTTGAAGTTGCCAAACAGTTTACTGCTAAGTTGTTTGTGGAGAGGAGGTGCTGTTTAATCTGAAGTGAAACAGAAATAAGTTGTTTTTTTCAGTTAGATCTTTTCGATAAGTTTTGACTTTGAGGTTATGCTGTTTTGGAGCGTTTTTTTTTTTGGGGTAATTGGGAGGCTCCTCAAGAGTTCCCATTGCCATGTTCAGCCCCTGTACTCTCACTTCTTGTGGTATGAAATAATCAATATGATGACGTGCTTTTAGTATCTAACAGCAGATATTTGGTGGTTAGATTAGACTCGATATACCATGATATATATAAAGAAAAAAGAATAAGGTTAAGACTATCTCTGCTGTTTCTAGCTCTTACACTCTGAATCCATTTCTTGATATAGCTTCAGATGTGGTCTTCTCTTTTGCATGTGTTAGAAACTTAAGAGTTTTGTTACTTGCATGTAAATGTTGGTTAAAGTTGTTCGATGTCAACTGCTGTAATGCGGTACTAGGTGATTGTTTTGAACATTCACCTTCCACCAGATATTACAGTATGCTATTTCCATTTCTGTCAAAATCATTACAAACCTCTGCTTTGCCTAATGCCATTCTACGTTTGGTTCCTTTCACTTAGGTACTTGGTTCTAGCAAATATGCTGATGGAGTCTGAAGTTAACCCTTTTGATGGCCAAGAAGCTAAACCGTGAGTATACTGAAAGGAGTTTTTGTTTGCGAAATTCAACATCAGCATTTTGTAATTCTTGTGACTGGACTAGAGCTGCATTGTGTCCGTGCATGACCGTGTTTATACTTTTCAGTTACAAAAATGACCCCGAGATATTGGCAATGACAAACCTTATCGCCGCATATCAACGAAATGAGATCTTGGAGTTTGAGAAAATTCTTAAGGTACCTTCCTTTAAATTTCAAAATTGCCTGTTGGCCCAACAATCTGTTGTTGGTTTCTTGTTATCATTTTGAATGTGCTTTTCTCGACATTTTAACAGAGTAACAGACGGACAATAATGGATGACCCTTTCATTCGGAATTACATTGAAGATCTTTTGAGGAATGTCAGAACCCAGGTTCTACTGAAGCTCATCAAGCCTTACACAAGAATCCGGATTCCCTTCATATCCAAGGTGATAAGTTATCAGAGTCTTTCTTTCTTGCTAGGGCATCTTACAGCTTCTTCCTTTTTCCCTTTCTCAGCTTTTCCATAGTGAGCTTTGTCTCTTATCTGTCGTATTCTGTCTTATTCATTGCCTTATGCGAGGGGGAAGTGCATGAGGGATTAAGTTTTATCAGCTATCTGTGTTAGTGATGGCATAAAACACTACTAATTACATGTTCATATTTAGAAGATACATGCATACTCCCTACAGTGAACTGAGCTACTCTCGTAGTTTATTGCATCATTCAGTTACTAATCCACTCGATGCACTGCACTTCCTAGTTGGTTTTCTCATATTAATTGACCTTCAGGAGCTGAATGTGCCAGAAAAAGACGTTGAGGACTTGTTGGTCTCCCTAATCTTGGATAACCGGATTGATGGCCACATTGATCAAGTGAACCGACTGCTAGAGCGTGGCGACAGGTCAATTAATAACCTTGATTTGCCATTATTAATTTGCTTATTGCGACCTAAGTTCACTTTTAACTTGTTTTACATGACGTATTCGCGCACGCAGATCAAAAGGGATGAAGAAGTATACTGCCATAGATAAATGGAACACACAACTAAGGTCTCTCTACCAAACTGTTGGCAACAGAGTATGTTGAGATTTCCCATCTAAAAGAAGTGATTATACTGTGGACTTATCATACAATGTAAAGAAGAGAGGACTCCAAGCTTAAGGTTTATGATTCCAAAAATAGAAATTTAGCAGCAAATTTAGGAAGTTCCAATAGTTATATGGTTCCCCTTTTTTNCCCCCCCCCCCCCCCCCCCCCCCCCCCCCAAAAAAAAAAAAAAAACAACCCACCTCCAGCCCACCCCTTTTCTCTTTATTCACAGAGGACATTTCAGTTGCCTGATATGAGCAGGATAAAGTTAGGTAAAAAATTATCCTGCATTAGGTAGTAAATAGCACCGTGGATTGGATTGTGCTTTGGGTAATTTATTTGCCCAATTTCTGGTCCTTCAAGTGGTATAAGTTATAGTAATTTGGTGGCCGTTTTAATGTGACTTTTATTTTGAAGAATAAAATTAATGTGTTTGAAAAAAGCTTGAGGGTGGTCAATCTGATTTCTGGTAAAATAGTAAATAGATAGAATACCTTTTTGTAGACATTCAAATGATGAAGTTAAATCTGGTTCCAAACAACTGCTATTATTCTTTTTTTCTTTTTTTAATTGTCTCAGTCTCCTATGCTCTCTAAAATTTAGAAATTATTTCAAATGAGTTTTCGTAGAAATTGCACGGGGCGCCCTCATTCAAATGATGAAGTTAATTTGGTTCCATACAACTGCTATTATTCTTTTTTTCTTTTTTTTTAATTGTCTCAGTCTCCTATGCCCTCTAAAATTTAGAAATTATTTCAAATGAGTTTTCGTAGAAATTGCACTGGGCGCCCTATTTGTCGCCCCTATTTAACCTATACCCATATTTTAAAAATTATTTAACCTATACCTTAACTCTTACAACTTCAAGCGCCGCCTTCCTAATACATGTGCAAAACTTCAGCTTATTTAGTGCTGAAGTTTTTATAAATTAATTAAACAACTTCAACATCTTCTGCTGAAGTTTTTGAAAAAACTTTATTGCAAAACTAAAATTCAGCTTATATAGTGCTGAAATTTTTACAACTTAACTAAATTTCAGCATCTTCTGTTGAAATTTTTGAAAAAGCTTTATTGCAAAACTAAACTTCAGCTTATTTAGTGCTGAAATTTTTACAACTTAACTAAATAACTTCAGTATCTTCTGCTGAAGTTTTTCAAAAAGCTTTTTATGAGAAACTATTGAATCCAGGACAAAACTTCAGCATATTGGGTGCTGAAGTTTTTACAACTAAACGAAATAACTTCAGCATCTTCTGCCGAAGTTTTTCAAAAAGCTAATATCGACAAAACGAATGAACTCAGGACAAAACTTCAAAATATAGAGTGCTGAAGTTCTTAGAAATGAATTAATTAAATTCAGCAGAAGATGCTGAAGTTTTTGAAAAAGCTTTATGACAAAACTAAGTAATCCAGGACAAAACTTCAGCTTATTTAGTGCTGGAGTTTTTACAAATGAACTAAGTAACTTCAACACTTTGAAAAAGCCTAGAATGCTGAAGTTTGTGTGATTGCCTTTACTACTTCAGGCCCGTATGCCAGAAGTTTATGCGAAAAGTGGGTACTTTTACAATTTTTTTGTATAACAGGTATAAGTTAAAACATAATTTAAAAAATGGATATAGATACAAAAGCCCCTGAGTTTTCTGAGAAGAAAAATAAGTAAAGAAAGTCGTTTTCCCCTTTTTTTAACTGACAATATTTTTCAAGGAAAATACTTTTGGTGTTTAGTTGCTAGACAATGATTTATTTTTGAAAAATATTTTCCTTCTTACCAAACGCATCTCTTATATTACTTTTTGTTTTGTGAAAGAAAAATAAGAAAAATTACGCTAGTAAGAGATTATATTCCGTAATCTTTGTGGTGTATAACATAAGTCAAAGTTTCCCTCTCATATTTCTCTTTCACATATTTATTATGTTTTACGTGAATCAGCNCCCCCCCCCCCCCCAAAACCCCTCAAAAGGACTATAATACTGAAATAATAATCACTATATGACTCACAAATGCGATAATGCCTATTTGAAATTCATTCATAAGTTCCTATTTTTCTAATTAATCAAACAAAAGAACGTTCAATAGAAATGAAGCTTCCTTGGCAGCAAGGTGTTCAATTTTTGAGGTGACTCTTAACCCTAAAAATAGCATGGGCTAGCCAGTTTTCGGACTAATAATTGAAAAATAGTCAGCGTTTACAAAGTCATTGAAAAATAATTACTATTTGCCGCAACACGGAACCCGCATAATATATTGGAGATTTGAACTTTCAGCATATTATGCTGGAACTATAGCACACGGAAAGTTTCAGCATAATATACTGGAGATTGAATCACCTGTGTATGAACTTCCAATATATTATGCTGGAACTCCATCATAATATACTGGAACTCCATCATAATACACTGGAGTTCCAACATAATATGCTGGAGTAGTATATTATGCTGGAAGTTCACATGTAAAAAATTCGAACTCTAGTATATTATGCTGGAATATTTGTCGGATTTTGAACAATATTTTCGTTTAAAATTATCTTTACATAAAAAGTAGTTAAATTTCAATTACTTTTGAAACTGTAATTATTTTTTAATTACCACTTATAAATTTAACTATTTTTAAATTTCACCCCTCTTAACCTTAATCAAGATATACATCCTGAAGAATGAGAATGACTGCATTTCATGATTTGAAAACCAAATTTTGGCACTATCTGCTTGTTTAACAACTCAAATAACCTCTCTCATTGATACGTAACGCGTAAACAGTGATTGACTGGAAACATAATTTACGATATTAATTAGAAGAGAATATTAAATACTACTTTAATAAACTTAAATTCTTGAAAGTTCTGAAACTCATATAAAAATAAAATAGTTTCGAACATTTCGATTATATGATTGTTGAGAAATTTTGCTACACGTGTTGTACATGTGTAAACAGATAAAAAAAAATTAATTAATAAAATAAATGTAGGTAAGATTGAGGAAAATAAAAATAATTTGTAGTAAGTTCTAGAATTCTTGTTACCTCCTTAGAGCAGTCATAATCTATAAATAGTAATATCATTGGTCTATTAACTATGATTTATATAGACATACATGTCGAGACTAAAATTCAGACCTTTCTATAACAGTATCTGTATATAACAATCATTCATTATAATAATTATATTTTTTTCGGAATCGATTCTAATCTTATGTTATAATATATATTCTCTATAACAGTACTTTGTTATAGCAGTCAAAAAATATCGAAACAAATAAAACTCTTATAGAGAGATTTGACTGTATTGGCTGCTATTTTTCTTGCAATGATATAAACTTTTGTCTTCTCATTATTCTTTTTTTGCACTGGCTGGGAAGATTATGATGGGAACTTCATATTTATCGTTTTAAAAAGTTATGAATCCATTTCTAATTTGACCAAAAAATTTAATGAAAGAATTATTTATATTATTTTTGGCAATTGCCCATTAATAACTTCGAATTTTGAGTTTTGAGCATATATCTTTTTCTTGGCAATTTTGGTTACTTATAGAATTCTTCGGAGGAAAAAAGAAAGTTTTTATCTCAGAAATTAAATTAGTATTACCGCTCAAACTTCTCGTCATGTATATTTCTACATTAGAAATTTAGAATACACATTTTATTCAATCGTAAATCTTTTCCAGAAAATTTTTCTAAAAACCTTTTTCTCTTGAAACGAGAAAACAAGGATCATTAAAGATGAATAACATTTTGCAAACAAAATCAAATTGAGGTTGAAATGTAATTCCAAGATAATGGAGAGTAGGGTGTGTACATAGGTCGGGTTGGTTCGGATTTTTCAATTACCAAACCACACCAATGGTGTTGGATTTTAAATTTATAAACCAAACCGAACCAACAAAGTCGGGTTTTCTCAGATTTTTCGTTTTTTTCTGCCTTTTGGAGTTTTTCTCAGGTAAAGTCTTCGTAACACAATATGTAACTTGTGCTCAAACGTATTATGCAAGAAAATAATACAATAATATGAGATAAGACATAGCTTTATACTAAAATATTCAATAACAAAGATAATAAAATTACATAAAAAAAATATTGCTAATTAACGAGCAATAATAGAAATTAACGTAATCTAATAATACTATATAGGACATGCTAAAATAAGTATTCTAATAAGTACTATTAATTACATAACTACGCACTAAAGAAAAAGATAAATTAAGTTATGCATTTTCATTATAAATCAATGTAAAACTAAAAAAAATAGATATCCAACACTATCGTCCTTCGTAGTATTAAATTGAATTTCTTTTGTTAGCATTAGTATTGATTTGAATTTTATTTGAATTGCTACTATTATGAGCTATAAAATTTATTCATCGTTCAAAAATGTTAAGTCCAAACTTGAAATAATACGTTAAAAGATAAAAATTGTGAAAAAATTTAAGAAATAATTATAAATTACATTACAATAAATTATTACATGTATAAAGTATTTTTAAAAATTATATAAATAAAGATCACTTCTAAACAAGCCTATGCTTTTGAGTAAGAAAAAAAACTTGTGGTTCAATTTCATTTCATCCAGTGCTTCTTTTGTTATATCAATCGAGGCCTGCTACATCTAAAGAAGAAAGATTAGGTTCACACGGATTTATAATATTAGATATGAGTCTACTTAGAATATGTTTGGTGTGACGAAAATATTTTTTTATTTTTTACTATTTAGTTACGTAAAATAGTGTGAAAAATATTTTCTCAGATATCACAGTTTTCTGAAATTGGAAAAAAATGACTTTCCTAGAAAAATTTAGGAAAACAAAAACTCCACCTACTCTCACATCTAACCCCAACCCCTTTCCCTTTCTCTTGCCTACCTCGCCCCCTCTCAAAAAAGGCACCCCTCCCCTGTCCCGTTTTTTTTTAAACCTTTTTCTTTTTTGTAGTTTTCAATTTTCAATTTTATTGTTTTTCTACGTCACCTATCTCCTCCCCCACAAAAATACTTTTTTTTTATATTTTTAATTTTTAATTTTTTGTTTTCTGTTTTTCATTTTTCTACACCATCCACCCAACCCCCGTGGCAAAAAGAAAAATTTTAAAATATTTTCATTGCTGATTTTTTTTTCTTCATTTTTTCGGTTTACAGGTTCAAAATTTTTACGAGTTCGAAAATTATGAGTTCAAAAGTTTATGTGTTTGAAAGTTTGCGGATTTAGAATTATAGAGTTTACGGGTTCGAAAGTTTAGCGATTCAGAAGTTTATCAAATTTATGAGTTAGGAAGGTTGTTGGTTCGAAAGTTTATGACTTCATGTTTATTGTATCTAAATTATTTATGAATACTCTTGAGATTTTATTTTCCTTAATTTGCGTACCAAACACCGGAGAATGAGTAAGATTATTACTTGTTTTTCAAGAAAATATTTTTTGTTATACCAAACACACCCTTAAACTCAATAACTTTTTTATCAGACGATATATTTGTATTAAAAATGCACTAAATATATAAGAATATTAGTTCGCAACCTAGTCTACTCATGGCGGATCCACCCCTTTACAATGGGGTGGCATGGCATCCGCTAAGATGATAACATTTTTATATACTTATGTTGAAATTTTCTTAAATTAGGTTAAATACCCGCAACCGTAAATTAGATAAAGGTGCCATGGCTGGTAGATCTTTTTGAAAGCTTTTCTCATGTGTAAAATTGAAGTTGGAAATTATCTTGAACTTTGTCTGACTTTCCCTTTCGTGTGCTTTTTATTTCTTTTTGTCCAGTCATTTTCCTTTTCGACTACCTCCCAATTTTCTATTTATCTTTTTTTATTTTTGTATTTTTCTTTTCTTTATTCTATTATTTATATGTGGTCTCAAACAAGAACACTCAAAAAAGAGACTCCGAAATTATAAAATTCTGTAAAATAAACCGTCTTTTTAATCTCAAATTTATGAGTTTTCTTCTTTCATATTCAAATTTTTTTAGTCTTAATGGGAATTTCGATTGAGATCAAATTTTTTTCATCTTTTTTTTAATTATATTATAAAAATTTGTGTTATTCTATGGTTATTAAATATAATTTAAATCACTTTACTATTAAATTATAATAAAAAATTTGTAAGTATTGCTTAAAAATATGAGATTTATGATTTTGATTTTTGAGAACTTGTAGTTTATTTAATTCTATACTTGTGGGGTATAATTTATCTATTGAAGATATTTTAAAAAAATTTCTTATTCTGATTGATAATTCCCTTATTGAAGATGTTATCTTACTTGTGTAAATTTATTTTTAATATACAAAAAAAAAAGATGTAATTTCCTAGTGAAAATGTTGATTTTACTTGTGTTGTTATAATAAAGATATGATTCCTTATTTAAAATGCTAATTACATCTATTTTTAATATCAGAGACGTAATTTTTGTATTTGCAAATTAAAAATATCTATTAAGTTGACCCGAATAAACTCAAAAAAATCGAACAAACATTTCTAACAAATTTCATATTAGTCATTACAAAGCATACATTAAAAGAAATTATGGCACCTGCCACGTTCAAATCCTAGATCCGCCTCTAAATCTACTATACATTAACTTGATATTGTTATAGAAGCCAATAAGCTTTAAATTCCCAATCCACCTTTGAGAAAGATGTATTCGGCATTTGTACAAAATTAAATAATTTAATGTGAAAAATTATAAATTAAATGGAAGATGTATTTAGTTGACAATAATTAGGTAATGAAGGATTTCTTTAAAAAATAGAACTAATATTTATTGATTGAAATAGGTTTTACATGGGGGAGGGGAGGAAACAGCCACAAGTAAAGAAAGATAAGAGTAGTTGCTGTCGCCACATACGTTGGATTTCTGTATTGATGTGTTTTATTTTATCACATTTAGGGCGCGTTTGGTATAAATATAAGAAAATATTTTTTTGAAAAAATATAGCTATACTTTCAAGACAGGATGATGACGAGTGATAGATTGGCTCGATGGGGGATACAGGTGGATACCAAGTGTGTACTATACAATACATGTGATGAGAGGAGGAATCATGTGTTTGTTGAATGCGAGTTTACTAAGAGTATATGGACAAGATGGTATATGCAGAAACAATATATACGATCTGGAATAAGAGAAACCTTAATATATTTGAAAAGCAAAGCAGGGAGCTGATGATTTAGCTAGAAATGTTGCATGTGTATGCAATGTAAGAGCGACAACTCAAACTAAAACTCTCATACAACAGTTTAAATTTTGATTGAAAGTAGAACAACATATAGGAGCTGAGTTTAATTTTGATATTTATATAGTACGGATAGAAAGTATAGGTGAGACAAGAGACTGTGTTATAAGCCAACTGTGTTTTTTGTAAAGTTATATTGGTGATTAATGGAAAATTTTTAATTACCAAAAAAATTAGGTAGTAATCTTATTCATTTTTCGGTGTTTGGTACGTAAATTAAGGAAAATAACTAAGAATATTCATAAATAATTTAGATACAATAAACATGAAGCCATAAACTTTCAAACCAACAACCTTACGAACTCACAAATTTCATAAACTTCCGAACCACTAAACTTTCGAAACCGCGAAATTTTGAATCCGTAAACTTTATAATTTCTAAACTTGTAAACTTCCAAACACATAAACCTTCGAGCTCATAACTTTGGGGGAGGGGATGAGAGGGGGTGGGTGGGTAGAAAAACGAAAAAACAGATATTTGAAATTACAAAAAAAAGTAAAAAAAAAAATTGTGCGGGTTGGAGGATTGGGAGTGAGTGGCGCACAAAAACGAAAAAACAAAAATTTGAAAATTACAAAAAAAAAAGTAAAGAACTTTTATTGTGTGGAGGTGAGAGGGCAGTGGGGGTGGGGTGGGGTATGGGGGTGGGGATGCAAAAAAACGAAAAATTGAAATTTTGAAGAAAAAATCTTTTTGGAGAAAGGGGGTGAGTGTGGGATGGGGGAGAGTGGGGAATAGGACGGGGAAGGGGAAGGAGTTTTGGAAAATATTTTCTCAAACATTTTCCTCTAATTGGAGAAAAATGAGTTCATAAAAAAAATATTTTTTTAAGCCAACCAAACATGAAAAAATTGAAAAATATTTTCCTTCATACCAAACACACCCGATGGGATAAATAAAAATTATCTTAATTAGAGGTTTTAGGGTCGAGCGTTGACAATATGAAAAAGCTTACAACGAAATATTTTCTTTTTAACGCCGACAGGGGCAAAGAGAGAGTAGAAGCTGATAGAGGCGAAAGGAGAGTAGAAGTTACGGGTTTGGCCGAACTCTTGGTCCAAACTATGTACTCCATATTCACTAAATATGTACAAACTTAAAAGATTTAGGATTCAAATCCATAAGTTTTAAATTCTGACTTCGTCTCTATATGTCGATACTGAACATCATGTATAAAAGGGCACCCGATTCATTAAGTTCTCGTTATGCGCGGGTCCGAAAAAGAGTCGGACCACAAGGATCTATTACCCGCATTCTTATCTTACATCTTTGTAAGATACTGTTTTCATGACTCGAACCCATAACCTCCTGATCACATAACGATAACTTTACCAAGTACGTTAATACTTTCAAAAACATCACTTATAATGGCACACTCCACATGCATGCACACAGCCTAATTCATTTCATCACGAGACACCGTTGGTCCCATCCTAAAATAATAGCACGTGGACTAGATTCTCCTATTTCATTTATTTATCTATTACATACTGATAATTTATTCTAACTCCTCCCTTACTCTTGATACACCATATATTCTTATTAACAATAGTGTTGGAGCCAGATAAAAAATAGTAATCGAATTATAGCTTGTTTGGCTAATTTTTAAATTAATTTTATAGCTAAAAGTATTTTTTCTTATTTTACACGATGAATTTGTGCACACAAATCATAAGGGATAAAGTATGTCGTTGATATCAGAGATGAACCTACGTATATGTCAGAAGGGTCATCAACACCCGTTATATATATATATATATATATATATATATATATGAAATTTGGCAAAAATCGATCGCGGTTTACCAATCAATTTTAATTGGTCAAAAAATTGGCCAAGAAATTGATCAACTTTGGTCGTTTTTCTTTGGCGCAAAAATGCAGAAAATTATTTTTGAGTCCCGCGAAATTTATTTTTCAAGAAACCGACCAGCTTTGATCGATTTTTTATTTAAAATAAATCAAAATTAATATTTAAAAACCGACCGAAATCGGTTAATTCGGCCGGTCATTTTAAAAAACGACCAAATTCGGTCGATAATTTTATTTTTTAATAAAAGGTATCGACGTTGGTTGGTTATTTTTGTACGAAAATACAATTAAATAGTATAAATGAAATAAAAGACAAACTTAAAACAAAATGCATCAATGGTCTAGTGGTAAAATAGTATCCTGCTACAATACAAGACCTCGATTCGATTCCTAGATGGTGCATTTTTTAATTACATAATTGAAATATCGACCGACTTTAGTCGCTTTTTTCGGCAATTTTTTTTTAATTTAATTGACCAACCAAAGTTGGTCGGTAATTTTCATCAACTTTGGTCAATATACCCTTCCGGCCTTCAAAATACCGACCACACGTTAATGGGCGCGTTTTGAACGGTTATTAGACATTACCGACCTACTTTTGTCGATTTTTTTGGACGATTTTTTCCAAATTTTTAGTAGTGATTAGGCAATAAATAATAATTGTGGACTGGATTTATGGTCTTTTGGAACTGAGGAACAATGGGAGGTTCGCACGACGAGTTATTAGCTGAGTGGTAGAGCGTGCCCCCGATAATTGCGTCGTTACTACTACAGATCACACAGTCAATTAGATTAGATACATATCTCCTCAACATAGGTTATCAAAACTATCTTCGAGACCCACAAAAATACAAAAAAACTAGATCTTTCATTAAACAGATTTTCTAAAGAGTACATAACCGCATGAATAAGCTCACACTAACACGTCAATTTAGGATTCAAATTCAAGATTTTTTGGGAGGTTTCAGGAAGGATTTAGATTGGAATAGTATTGAGTCATACATATTGCATAAACTTAGATCAATGAAATAATGATATTTCTATACATATGAAGATATTTGGCCTAATTAATTTTTACATTTAGATTTACCTAGGCGGAATAATAAAAAAAGCTAAGGTTCAATAGAATTTACAAAATATAGATTTTTTTTAGTATTTTACAAAAGATCGGTTAGGAGAGGGAGGTATTTGTAATTAAATGGGTTGCGGAGCTCCGGCGGAGGGATTTAAAAAAAAAGTTAAATAAAAGGGTGCTCCCCTTGTAAATTACGCAAAATGACTATTATTAATTTCTTTGTTGTCTTACATTCTCCAAAATTTTATAATTTCAAATAGATTATCGGAGGAGAAACATAAGTGAAAGTCGCATTTCTATCCTTTTAAAGAAAAATACTTTTTGGATTTAATTGTCAGAAAATAATTTATTTTTTAAAATATATTTTTCTTCATATCAAACATATCCTATATGTTACTTTTTTTTTTGAACGAACAATAAGAAAAATTATATTACTAAGATTGTATATTCCATAATTTTTGTGGCGTACGTACAACATAAATTCAAGGTTTCCTTTTCATATTTATCTCTCACATATTTATTATCCTTTTAAGTGAAGCAGTGGGCAAATTAATCAATATGACCCACAAATGAAATAATACGTAGTTGAAGCTTTCATTCATAATTTCTTCTTATTTTTCTAACAATCAAACAAAAGAACGTTCAATAAAAATGATGGACTGCATGCATTTCATGTTTTGAAAAACAATTTTGGTACTACCCACAAATTTAACTACTGTTTCGTTTTATGTGATGGTGTTTGACCGGCACATAATGTATGATTTAATTAACTTTATATGATAAAAATAACACGGGCTAGTAAGTTTTTGGACTGGTCATTAAAAAATAGCCAGCGTTTGTCAAATCATTGAAAATTAGCCACTATTTTACTAGAGACTCGGTCTAGCATAATATACTGGAGTTCGGTGCACCTGTGTATGATCTTCCAACATATTATGTTGGAACTCCAATACGCGAAAGTTCCAGCATAATATACTAGAGATTCGAGCACATGTGTATGAACTTCCAACATATTATACTGGACTGATATACTTTGCTGGAACTCCATTATAGTATACTGGAGTTCTAGTATACTTATGCTGGAACTCTATTACATTATGTTGTATACTGGAACTCCAGTATAATATACTGGAGAATTTTTCATATTTTGAACAGTATTTTCATTCAGATTTATCTTTACATGAAAAATGACTAAATTTCGATTACTTTTGGTATTGCTATTTTTGAATGATCACTTATAAATCTGACTATTTATGAATTTCTCCCATTTATATGGAGCAATATGTTTGTGAAAATGGAAGAGAATACTCCATTAAAGTAATGGTTGAAAAGAGAGAAAATATCACAAACGTCAAAATGTGAATAGTTATAATGAATTTAAATTCTTGAAAATCCTGAAAGTTGCGTAGAAATAAGATTGTGTCAAACATTCGAAACGTCCTAAATGGAAAGAGTATGTAATCTGATGGAGTACATTCTTTTCCAACTCGACTTCAATGATTTTCAAAATTTATGAAACTCAAACTTTTTTGTAGCTTATGTTTTCTGATTTTCCGGTGCAGTATTGATTAATTTATTTATTCATAAAAAAAATTGTTAGGAAAAAAAACGTTTAAACATGAATTTATTAATTAAAAGTGATTAAATTATAGCCTAAATTTGGGTGATAGAGATTGTGGTGATCTGCTGAACCTCATCATGAGTAAGAATTTTTTAAAGAAAGCAGACACTAATTAGTCATATTGAACAATTAGCTAGACTGCTAGACCTCATTTAAGGAAAATAACTTTAGAAAAAATCCATACTTGATCCTATATGCTAATTTCATAACTTAAAAATAAATGAGCTAATAATTGAAGAAATAGTGTTTAAACTATAATATTTGTTTGGACGATTGTTATGTATCGTATCGTATTATTACCGTAAGTACAATATTTATTTTGATTATTATTTTAATTTTATTATATCGTATCTGTATAGGTCAAAATATGCCATAAGGATATTTAGCGTAATTTGTCATTAAGGAAAGAGTAGGTCGAGGTTGACCAGGAAGCAGCATGATTCATGGCCGAGATGTCAATCATGACCGAAGTCGAGTATTATGTAAAGAACAATAACGACTATTAGGGTTCTCTGCACTTCTAGTGAATATTCTCTGCACTTCTACTATTAGGATATGTGTCAAGTTCATAAGGGAAAAAAATAGAGTCATGTAATATTCATTTGATAAGAACACTTTTCAAAAGAATATTCTCTCTCTCTCTCTCTTGTAAAAATACAAAGGTTGCCTTTTGATAAAGATTCTTGCTCATATTATTCCACACCTTTCCATCAGATCCGAGGATTGTTTAAATAAATCTTGGATCTTTATGTCACTCATCATTGTCAGGAGAAACATTTGCCTAATTCATATATTATTAGGTGAATCATTCTTCCTATTTACTCAAATGTCATTTATTGCTAGTTACACTTCCATTACTGCTCATACTCTAAGAATATTTTGCACTTATTTTCATCAACCATTTACGATATTTGTCCCTATATCCCACACGTTTTCAAGATTTGCATCTAGAGTTATTATCCTTAACTAGATTTAACAACCATTATTACTTAAATTTAATAGTTTAGCCGAAAGGTACACTTTTTGGTCAAATAATATGGTGATGTCTATGGAGATTTTCTAGTTAAGTCTTTCAGTTTGGTCTAGATCCACAGTCGACACTGGTTACTATAACGTAAAAAAAAAAAACAACAAGAACTTTTTTCTCTCTGCATGCATAAATCTAATATGGCAGGTAACAGAGAAGAAAGAACGAAAATAATGAGTGACCTCCCAACCAACCTCATGAACATCATCCACGAAAGCTCTGAAGCAGTGGACGAGGACACAACGCCCAATGCCTCTCCTAGGCGAGGTGGATCACCCCCTCAACACTGTAGCATCACAAAGTCTCTTGGTAAAACAACCTCCACATCCGTGGGAGAGGAGGCACCACCAGCGATAAAGAAGCTCCTTGAGGTCTGTCTAACTGATACACTAACCAACGTCCTCTATAAACCCGTTCGGAACGCGGCCGCAGAAAATGCGAGAACCTCTGTTACACCACCGATGGACGATAAAATAGGATCAACCTCCTCTTCCACCCATGACGACAGGTATTACTCATAGTGTTGTTAACAATGCAGGTGACATCGCTCTCACGGCCTTTCTAAAAAGGATATAGGAAATGGAAAACGAGAACAAAGTACTTCGGGACCAAATGAGAGAATACCAAGAAAGGGTGGATAAAATACCGGGCGCCCCTAAGCTATTGCCGAAGAGGGATGTCGGCATGTTCGTCGAGCAGCCGTACAGTGATTGTGCTGCCCCACATGCCATACCAAAGACCTTTAAGATGCCGCCAAATCTGAAAATATACGACGACACTACCGACCTCGAAGATCATGTGACCCATTATGTCACCGTCGTGAAAAGCAGTGAGCTCGCCAAGGAACAAGTATCCTCCATCCCGCTAAAGAAATTCGGTGAAACCCTCACGGGAGGCGCATTAACCTGGTATTCGCAACTGCCTGCACGATCCGTCAAAACCTTTGAGGAAATGGCAGACAAGTTCGTAACGGCCCATGCCGGGCCCAAGAAAGCTGAGGCTAGAGTAAATGACATCTTTGCTATTAAACAGTCTCTGGGAGTGGGGCTGAGGGATTTCCTCGCCCATTTTAACCGAGTAAGGATGACCTCGCCAAATGTATCGTAAGGAATGGCGGTAGTATCTTTTCAAAATGGGCTAAGCACAAATGGTTCAAGGGCGACAAGAAAATTATTAAGTCGGCTTATGAAGTGCCCCCCAACTACTTGGGATGAAATACACAACACATATTGTGCCAAGGTCCGAGCAGACGAGGACGACCTCAATGGTCCAACTCACTGATTGACCTTGGAACAAACCGAATCCAGAAAAGATCGAAGAAATAATATCAGGAGGGATCCAGTAGCTCCACAAACCAACCAGGAATGGCATCTCCCATACGCTAGAACCATCGTTGCGTCCTCATCCCGCCATGAAGAAGGCCACCCCGATCAAGAACAGGGACTCACTGGAATGAAATAGGTATGCCCCCTTTATTATCCGCTCACATTTTTGCGTGTCACCTACAGATATAGTCTACGCCTTGAAGAAGCTCGGACCAAAGGTGAAGTGGCCACAAAAGATGAGGTCAGACCCAGATACCAGAAAATCAGGTGCCCTCTGCGAGTTCCATCAAGAGTGAGGGCAAAAAACCAAAGATTGCATCTCCCTAAGACAGGAGGTCGTAAATATGCTATGACAGGGACACCTCAAAGAATTGCTGAGCGATCGAGGAAGGACCAACTTTGCCAGGGAACGTGAACAACATCAAGGGCCACTGAAACCGCCCTCGCCAGCCCGCACCATCTATATGATCATCGGTGGCGGGGACGATGCTTCCATCAACAGTGTGAAGTTCACCACAACCCACAAGCTCAAACGATCGATCACCCACGAACCGTATGATGAAATTGAAGAAAGTATCATCTTCAATAAGTCAAATACCGACGATTTGGCTTTCCCTCAGTATGATGTTCTCGTTATCACTTTATAAATTTTAGATACTGACGTAAGACGGATAATGGTAGAAGATGGGAGCGACGCGTGTATTATCCATCATCGAGTACTCGCACAAACAAAACTCGAGGAAGGATAGTGCCCCACTGCATCACACTAACAAGCTTTAATAATGCTGTTGAGCGAACATGTGGCGAGATCACACTCCCCGTCTTAGCGGGTGGCATCACTTTGGAAACCACACTACACATAATGGACCAGGACACGACATACAATGCCATAATAGGGCGACTATGGATACACACCAGGGGGCCTTCTCCTCCAGCCTGTACCAAGTCATCAAATTCCCAAACCCATGGGGAATATTCAATATGCGAGGGGAGAAACGCATATCCCAGGAATGCTTCCGCATTGCCCTAGACTGTACGACTACCCAACAAACTAAGGATAAAGAAAAAGAGGCATAGCAATTAGCAGGTTTGGGGTCGATATGTGATGACAGTGAGGACGTCATCTGAGACCCCAATGCGGCCTAGTACGTAGGATCGACCATAGAGGACCTCGAGCCCGTTCAATTAGATAGCAACGACCACATCAAGAAAGCTTACATCGGCTGCAAACTTCAAGAACCGGGTAAGTTTCGTTATTTCTTAACTGATAAGCAGAGTCGTTTTCTTTTAGCCATGCAGATATGCCAGGTATCCCAAAGGAAATAGCCACGCATAAATTCAACATCGATCCACTCTAACCCCTAGTGAGGCAGGTTAAGCGTAAGTTCAACTCCACAATTAATGACGCAGTTGTTGATACCCAATTTTTCCTCAAGTTATTTTTTTAAATTTGCATATATACCTTCAAAATCATTTTTCATAATGAATGGTATTTTCCCCTTATTTTCCATATTTTTATCAATTTGTTTTCCTATCTCTTTAGTATTTTATAATTATTCATAAATTACATTACAAATAATTTCAAAATATTTCCTAGCTCAATCATTTTTAATCCTATTAGGATTACTTATTTCATAAATTAGCCAACTTTGCGTTACTTGGCTATAATTACAACAATTTTGCAACTATAGCCTAATTGTACATTTTAAGCCATTTTAAATCAATAATTATTCATTTTTATATTTTCTATATTAATTAATTACCTTAATTTCACCTATTTAGCCTTAATTTCATTTTATATGATTATTAGCTATTGTTATTAATTATTTATCTAATTTTAATGGGTATTTAACAAACAACCATTCTTTATTTAAATTCCAGCCTAATTAATCCTAGTCCCTAACCCAATTAAATTGGCCCAGACCCCCAAGCCCAATACACTAACCTACCCGGCCCAATCCCTCACTCAATCTGAACCGTTGATTAATTCAAATCAACGGTCCAGATCCCCCTTACCATAAATAAACCCTAATGACTACCCTTCCATTCTCTCATTTTCCCTCTCATTCACTTCTGAGCCGTCTCTCTCAACTCTCTCTCATCCCTTCAACTCCCTCCAGTAGACCTGGCCCTTCTCAGGCCATCGCCTTGCCGAAATCTATGGAAATTCAACCACCTACTAGCCTTATGGCTCCCCCCTTGAACGCGTGTCACTTTTTTGAGGCCTTCAAGTGAACCAGAGGCAGTCCACTCACCATCTCCGGTCTCATGCCATCTTTCCGGCTACCCATGGCCGTCCGAGTAAGATCTTTATACTTTCCGGTTAAAACCGGCAATTTCGAGTTATTCTCTTCTCCTTTCTAGGTTCTCTTTGGAAACCCTAACTTTAAACCTCCCGATCCTTTTAGATCTGTCACAGATCTATACGTATTCTGAGGTTTTTCCATGTTTTCTTCAAAGATCTTCTTGTTTTCTGAAACGACTCTTCATTTCTCAAAACTAGGGTTTCAAACCCCTTTTCAAAAAACGATTTCCCTTTAGATTTTAAGTATTATTTTGTGATTTTCGTTATGTTTAAGCCTTTCCCTTTCTGTGTCTGAGTTATTTTAAAAGACCCTAAAGTTGGGTTTAATCTGTGGCTCTAAGGTTTTCTCCAACAATATGTTTATCTGTTCTATTATGATCACTATGTTCTCTTGAGTACTCTGTGATTTCGTGATGTTTTACCCTATATTGCTTGTTAGGGTTTCTGGCTGCTATTACCCATGCTTATTCTATGATTCTACTCTATTTTTTGTTCATTATACCTCTAAATCTTTACCTTTCCTGCTTGTATTATGCTTATTCTGTGATTCATGTCATGTTATGTGTAAACCCCTAATTCCGTGTGATTTTACCTTATTTTAATTACTAGGGTTTCTGATTCTCTCCCGTTGTGTGTTTACTCTACATAATCTATGCTGATTCTTAAATCAATATTACTCCTTTTTGAATCCCTAATTTCCTGTGATTGATTTCCTTTAATTGATTTCCTGTGATAATATTTTTACGACCTTTAGTTACTTCTTGCCTTATTACATTACATTCTTATAGTAGTGTTTTAATTAAAACCTTATGAACCTAACCTCAATTTGCTACTCTGTGCTTACTATGTTCGAAATCTTTCCTTATTTATTATACACGATTCTTTTCCTTACTTGTTACCTGTTCTGACCGTTTGAAATTTAACTCCCTTAATTAAGGGAGTACTAGTACTGATTTTGCAACAATATTTTCTTTGAGTTCCATAACTACTAGGCAGTCTAATTTTTACCTTATTTTCACCTAGTTTCAAACTATATATATACTCTATTCGTTCAATAGCACACACACGAACAACTAATCTGTTCAACTCTCTCTCTCACAACTAAAACTTTCTACTCTCTCTATTCTCTCTTCTATTTGCTACTACTCTAAGTTAGCCGGCTGCAAGCCAAGGCTAACTACTGTGCATCTCCTATCTTCTGCTTTTTGTTACTGCTTTCTTCACTTCACTGGTATGTTCTAATTCATATTTCAGCTCTCAAACCAACATGTTTCTATTACTGATGCAGTTCATTGTGTTTCTAATTTGCTTTTACTTACTATTCTGTTGTTCAACATGTAACTAGGATCTTGGATTCCATCTAGCATGTCTTTGTGTACTCCAAATATGTCTTTATGTGAATCTCCATGTTTATGTTTGATACATTAGATTAGAGCATCTTCTCCTGTCTTAAACTGGTTGGTACTGCCATGTTAGTTTCATCCTATACCCTGCTGATCCCCTGAACCCTTAGGATCTCTTGTTGTTTATGCATGCTCCTACCTCCGACATGTTCAGTACTCTACACCTATGTGTCCGTCAAACCCCCTTTCCCCTGTTGTGGTTGTGGGATCATTCTAGGTCCTTGTGTGATGCTAACTCTGCCTTGGTTCTGAGATTGGTGTTCATGTTCTTTCGAATTATTTTCATCAGTTAAACTTTTTGTTATATTTCCGTTAAGTCTTTCTTCCAAAACTGTTTTCTTACTTAACCTTTTCAGACCATGAGCACTTTCACTCTACTCTTAGACCTTTTAAGTTCTGGCCCCTCTGTGTGAGCATTGCCTTGGGACCCTTGAGCTCCCTCTGAACTTTGACACACAAATGCTGGCCATTCCACACTGCACTTACTCTATCTTGGCTATGAAATCTGGGTGTGAGCACTGCCCGGGAGCCCTTGAGGTCCTTAGGGAACTCTGACATACCTTGATTATGAGAAAGGTTGTGAAATAATACTTGGCATTGAGGACCTGGAGACTTGAGCCTATTCTGTAGGCCCCCTATAGTTAACTTCTTATTTTTCTCCTATTTCAGTTGTGTAATTCATATCCCATGGTCTGTAATAACTAACTGTAAACAGCTCTTAGGGCCGGATAGTGAAAAATGGGTGGGTGATATGCACGCTGTAGTATAATTAAGGGTAGAGACCATGTTTCTAGGTTTATTTTATCTATGCTCAATAGCAACCGTGTTTAGGTACAACATGCCGAGCATTAGATATCATGCTACTTAGGCTCATATATACTGCTTTCTTTTCAACATGTCATCATTCACTTAGAGATCCTACCTATAGGATAAATAATTAAGTTAAATAGCTATTATGTGATTCTGTTCATATAAACGTGTTCTGAAACTTCATTAGAAGTCCTAGGATAAATAATGTTAACTGCAATCATGTCTCACCATGCCTACGTACTTAGAGATCATGTTTCTAGGTAAACAACATTAAAAAATATATCCCCTATGCTATTCCTGAAACTGTGCATAATGATGTGATTCTATGTGCATTTAGAAACCCTGTTTAAGTTATTATGCATCATGCTGCATTAGACATCATGCTATAAGATCGCATTCATTTAACTACACTTAGTCTAAATATAGATATCCAAAACAGTCCCCTATTCTAAACAACTGGTAATTAGTTCTTTCACATCTTTAACACCTAGTCTAACTACTGGTGCATGTAAAAGGTATAAAACACTTCACTCAGTTTCGCTAAAACAACTGGCAACAATTCTGTGTTCTGAAAAACTTAGAACAACATGTGTAGGTAATACTTTGAAACAACCCCTCTAACAAATCAGATAATTAGTATACACTGTCCCACACCTAGTCAATTCTTAGGTAATCAACTTTAAAAATAAAATCAGAACTGTCTTTGTGATCATGGTTAACTGTCAGCATGCTTAAAATCAGTAGGCAAACCTGATTAAGACTTCCTCTCTGAGTTATGCAATAAATCTGTCTTTGTGTTATCACCTAGATACCATGCTTTAGGATTCTGAATTAATATGGACCTTACTTGTGTATGAGACATGCTGTTTATGTGTACTGTGTGTGGAGGAATGCTTGAGCCTTTATCTGCTTTCCCTTTATCTGCAGTCCTACTTGTTTTGTTATCTGTCGCCCTAGAATTTTTACCTTTAAAACCTGAGGGTCTGCCTAGCACCTCCTTTTAGGATAGGAGTCCTAATTTCCTCCGGGACTGATAGGAAGGGACGGGTAACAACATGCAATAGAGGTCGAGACCAACACTTGTTGTTGATAACCTTACGCGGTGGGAAGGGTAGATTATGGATATGATGACCGGTGCGCTAATACCACGTGTAGCCCCTCTTCAAGGAGTGATTACCGGGTATTGCATTGATGTGATCCATATTATTATAAACCTAGGACACCTTTTTATATGCTTAGCTCGTATTCCTTTTCAAAAGCTAATCTTCTTTACTATTTTCAAACATCTGCATGCTTAAGAGTTAAATCCCCTCTTATTTTAGCCTTTACTTGTTATTTGCTAATTGTACAAATTCACGAAACTATTTGGCCGGGAACCACACTTGTGGATCCTGAGGGGTGCCTAACACCTTCCCCTTAGGATAATTTCAAGCCCTTACCCAATCTCTGGTTAGCAACGTAGTTGTAATTAAACCCCTTAGGTGACCTAACGCACCATCAAAATCGTTAGGTGGCGACTCTTCAAAATATGCAAACCCCTTTCCTAAAAGGAACGAGTTATCCCAACCAATGTCATAAACCCGATCCCGTGAGGGAAAAAAGGGGGTGCGACAGTATGACGACTCTGCTGGGGATATCCAGGCTTTTACCATTTCAAATTTTTTCATGAATATTTTTTACCTGCACCCTTTCCTACTCCCTTTAACATGCAATTAATTGTTTACTTCAAGTATTTACTTTTCTTCAAAGACGAAACTGACATGTCTCTTTGTTTCCTTTTGTAACTGCTTTAAATCATTACTATCTTTTTACCGCTTTCTTTAATGTAAAAATACGTGACAACTTGTTTTAATACTTATTATTGCATAATCATGCTCAACATTCATACTCCACTCGTGCCAAATAAAATACTATAGCAACGCTTGATGAGTGGTTGCGCTCTTCCGATATAATCCCACTAAATTCGAAAAGGCTTATTTGCGGTAAAACTAGTTGATCAGCGGTGCAGTCGACAATTCCGTGCCTTTCCCCTTGAGTTGTCCACTCAAGGGTACCGGTCTAAAACCCCATAGAAACCTTACTCTGTCGCATTGTTGCATGCATCATGGTCAAACCTAGTCGAGCTAAAGTGTCATCCGCACGATAGCTTTTAAGATATCCCTATCCAAAAGTCCAACGGGTTTCCTAAACCCAAACGGACGCCCTCACGTTCTGTGCATTTATTTGGAGAACTAAATGCTTCCTGTTAATTATTGACGATAAATAGTCGAGTCCGGTGGGGTAAGGGACTAACTTTATTTGCTTTGCAGAAAAATGAGGCACGAAGTCCCCAAATTCGACATGGTTTCCAATATCCACCCAAGACTATTGAGTTGGTGGGAGGATCTGCACTCTAGCGACAAAGCTATCGTCAGGAAACACTTGGGTAACCTACCATCTCTCCTGGAAATCCTGTGAGCACGTGATTTTTACCTATCGTATAATCCTACAAAATCTCAATTAATTAATTGATTTCCTAATTTTGTTGGATTTTAATGCTATTTGCGAATTTATTTTTTACATTGCGTAGGCATAATCCATCATTTAAATCCATAAATAGTTTAAAATGACATGATTAAGCACATAATCTTGGTTATCATGTAAATAAATATAATTAGGCAAATTGAGTTTAGAATTAATTACTACATTTTTATTGGGTGTTAA
>ML347865.1:0-15705 GCA_005239505.1 Nicotiana paniculata | reverse complement strand
TATATATATATATATATATATATATATATATATATATATATATATATATATATATTCATTTTTTTAATAAAAAATTTAGGTGCAGGTATATTTTCCGATTAAGATAATTTCTAAATGAAGGGTATCTTGGAGTAATGGTAAAGTTGTTTTCATGCGATCTATAGGTCAATCTATTCGAGTTGTAAATAAGCCATTGGTACTTGCATCACAACAGACTCTGTATCACCTTCTTGAAGTGCAGGCTTTCCCCGAATTTTAGGTGAATGCAAGTTGCTTCATGAACTGGGTTGTCCTATACTTCATAAAGGGTTTAGACATACTCCAAATTCCATGCGGCATCATATATAGTCATTGACAACGAATTGGGATTAGTTTTCTATTTTTTGTTTGAATCGATTAACCAGAAAAGGATAGGGGAAAGGGAATTTGGACTAGTTTCCCAAATGCTTTCTCACTTTAATGATTTATGTGCTGTAAGCAACAGCATGTTTAACAACATTTTCATCTTTGGCAGCATGACATTTATTAAATTCTCACTTTCATTAGAAAAAGGAACGATTAATATTCTGAGCGAATCAAAATTATAGTAAGGTCCAAGTTCAAAAATAAAGAAATATTTTTCTCCTTTTAAGCTTATAAAATCCAATTTTTATGAAGTGGGATAGAAAATATTCTGCTAAATGGCCAAAATTTTACCGAATAGCATTTAATTATATGTGACAGTGTGATGCAGCATTTTAAGAAATCAAATACTGAAGATATCAAATTAAAATTTCTAAATACTGTACCAAACCAATCCACGAATACCCATACCTTTAGGTTGAAGTATAGTCCAACTTGTAGGATCAATCACTAATAAGATAGTCACAACCTAACGAAGGCATCGTTTAATATATATATATATATATATATATATATATATATATATATATATATATATATATATATATATATATATATATATATATATATATATATATATATATATATATATATATATATATATATATATATATATATATATATATATATATATATATATATATAATTTACGTGAAAACTTATTCTCTCCAATGTTTACATTAAAATAATGAATCTAAGATATGTATATCTTATACACACATTTATTAACTTAATCATGACTAAATGATATGTATTATATTTCACTTAAATTTTAAGTATTCAAGTTTAATTGTTTAATTGATGCAAACATCGATAAATTAAGTTGGGAAATCTTAATATTAATTATTGTACGATGAATCATTGCCTACCTATAGTGTGTAAGTCGCACACTTAATTGCTTAAATAAAAAATAGCCAAACGATATATAATATATGTATAATTCGTGTTTAATATGTATATAATCGTGTATAATTAATGCATAATATGTGTAGATGACTAGAAAAAATAAATAAAGAATATAACTGACTATTTGTGTAAACATTCCCTAATAAGTCAAGTCTTAATCCAGTTAATCATTTTTTACTTTACTAAAAAAATGAAAAATCATTTATAGTATGTCGGCTGCTGACTACAAGTGCTACGCTAATGACAGGCAGATCGATTAATTAGGAGAAAAAAGAAAACAAAGGAATCATAGTGGAATTCAGTTAATAGATAATGACATAGTAATACCTAAAGTAAATAAGAATATACTAGGGCCGTAGAGAAGTGGTAAGTATTACCTTCTTAATAAAAGGTCTCAGAGTCGCTTATATTATGAAGCACTTTATCCCGATGTGGGATTTCCTGTTAGATTTTTTCCTATTATGTATGTGGCCCGTAATTAATATTTAATTAATGGACAAATCTCATCCGTCCAATTGGTTATTTGATGGACATACCACATTATATCTAAATCTCTATATACAACTCTATCATTGACGGCTGTGGTAACTAGGGGTGTACAAACCAAAGCGAAAAATCGCACCAAACCAAAAACTCAAACCAAACCGATTAAAAAACCCGACTTGATTTGGTTTGGTATTGAGTAAAAAAATCCGAACCAACCCGACATATAAATATATAATTTTTATATATACTTTTAAGATTTTATATAGAATTTTATTTAAAAAATATCAAGAAGTATTTGGGATTCTCTTGCAGGATACAAATTTTAATAGAATATGAAATGCTCCATATTTATTGACCTTAAATAATGAGTTGTATGATCACTTTCTTATCAAGTGTTACTGAAATGTGTTTGTCTCTTTGTTCTTCCATATCCATATGATATGTTAAGTTCTATAAAATTCTTATATCTTTTTCGAATGTGAAGTGGTTATTAATATTTAGGTATCATATTGATTTTTATGTTTAATTACTAAATTCGGTTAATTTGAATGCGTATATCAACGAAAAATAATTGTCAAACGATAGAAAAAATAACTATTATGTGTTACTAATAGAATTCTCTCATAAAAATATTTTAACCGATAATATGTTTGTCAATTTTTTTATATTTTTAGTAAATATATATTTAATTATCAAATATTTAACAAAGTAAGATTGAAATAATATGTAAGTAACAAAAAACTCAAATACCCGAAAAATCCGATAAAACCGAACTAATCTAAACCGATATAGTTGGTTTGGTTGATTTTGATAAAATCCGAATCAACCCGGTCCATGTACCCCCTAGTGGTAACGTAAGGCTAGGGCTAGGAGGTAGAAACCAATTTCAATAAATGTTTCTGCTTTGCAATAATGGCCTCCGCGTCAGATATGTTTTCTATAACGATTATATCTAAGATTATCATATTCAAGATCTTGATATACTGTAAGGACTCGACCGGTCGTTTTGAGAATTTACACTTCGCTCGATAGTTTGGGGGCACAAGTAGCTCCGTATGATATATTAGGACTTTTGTGCAAAATTTGAGCTCATTCCGAGTTGATTTGATATGTTTCGGCACCGTTTCTTCAAGCATAAATGATATCATATTGAACAAATGAGCTCCGATTTCTTTTTTTGATTGAAGCATTAGATCCGTATCGTAATTACGGACCCGTAGCAAAAGGAATTGTCAAATTTCAACAGCGTATGAGCATTTATGATCATTTTACTAAGAATTAGGTTGTAAGATTTTTCACATTAATTACGGAATTGCCACTGGCGGCGTATTTAAAAATCTGCACTATTTGCAAACATTGAAACCAACATATCTCCTTCATTATAAGGTCAAATTGAGTGATTCAAAAGCCTAAATTGTTTGGCACGAGAAACGAGGCAGAATAGCTGGCAGAAAAATATATAAAATAAGAGTTGTTTCATTCGGTCATATTTTGAGTTGGGGAGCTCGGATTTGGGCGGTTTTGGAGGCGATTCTCACCATATGGATTAGGGTAAGTGTTCTATACTCGATTTTGGTTATATTTCATGAATCCATCTTCGTTTTTGGGATTTCATTGATGATTTTAAAGTGAAATTGAGAGAGTTAGGGCTTGAGTTTTGGAGAGTTTGAGGTGAGGATTTGAGGGACCAAACGGAGTCCGATTTTGACGAATTTTATATGGTTAGATTCGGGAGAGAACGAAGTTTGTAATTCTGTCATTTTTGACTGATTTCGAGACGTGGGCTCGGGGGTTGGGTTTTGGCCGATTTTGGATTTTTGGCATATCTTGTAGTTTTTATCGTGGAATTCGATTTGTTAGCCTATGTTGATGGTATTAATATGATTATGGTTAGATTCGGAGATTTTGGAGATCGAGTCCAGAGACGAGGGTATCCCGGAGTAGGATTTTACGCAATTGAGGTAAGTATCTTGCCTAACCTTGTGTGGGGGACCTCCCCTTAGCATTTGAGTCCTCTGTGCTAAATTGTAGCCCGTGCATGCGAGGTAACGAGTGCGTGCCCGGTCTTATTTTTGGAAAATTTACCTTTAGGGTTCTTAGGTCCTTATGTTCATTAAGTGGGAAGTTTTCTGATATAATTGAGTTTCCTATGTGCTAGTTTTGCCTCTACATGCTCTATACATGTTGTTAGTTTTTCTCTAACTCTTACTTATTATTTGGCCCTTATTTGCCTTAATTGAAGTGATTGCTTTCCTTAATATTTTGATACTTCTTAATTGTGCGTTCCTCTATGACTCTGTGCAAATATTCTACATGTTCAATTGTTGTGGTTGCCGGTAAAGTTACCACGTGCCTTACCTGCCTCGTTGTCCTTGTGAAGGTTGTTGTATTCCTTTGTTTTTTTTGTAATTCTCTTGTTGTCATGTACTCATACTCTTGGTAGTAGAAATTTTGGTAATTGAGTTGTGGATTGGTTGTTACTGTTGATTTAAACTAATGTTTGGTGGGATCAGGTTGCGCACCGCAACAGGAGTAATAAGAGTAGACAGGTGGGATCGGGTTGCACGCTGAAACAGGAGGAATAAGGGTGATATATTGAGGAGCAATAAGGGAGAACTGGTGGGATCGGGTTGCGCGCCGCAATATATTAAATATTATTTACTGTTAATATAATTGTTAAGGAGGAATAAGGGAGGATTGGTGGGATCGGGATGCACACTGCATCAATATATGTACTTATGCGTTTCTTTCTGACTGTGCAAGTTATTCGGCAGTTTTACATTTCACTTAGGGATTGGTTATAGCTGGATACTGATAAGACCTTAGTTCATTTGTACAAGACTTTGATAATTTGTATTTTGGATTCCACGGAGCTTTGAGGATCGGGTTATTGACATTGAGTTATTGACTTGTCGTTGTTCTTGAATTCTTTTCCTGAAACTATTACTTTGGTGAATTATTTTTCAAAGTAAATTTAATACGTTGAATCATTTCCTCCTTTCCTAATAAGTTGTTAGTAATATAGTGATCTAAAACAAAGGAATTAGTATTACGTTACTTTGTATGACATTTTAAATTTTCCCTCGGCGTGTGTGTGTGTGTGTGTGTGTATTCAATAATTCAAATTCCAATAATTGTTATATTTTATTTCAATTAGCTTCTCAATTAAATTTGCTTAACCCGTTTGAGATTTGATCTTACTTAAAAAGGAATTTTTATTTAATTTAATAAATCCTATATTAAAGGCAATAGCTTATTTGATGTTGTATTTAATTTGAAAAGGGTATTTTCTTCATTCAAATGATTTCAAAAAAATAACTTCCTCTTTTCTCGTTGATTTTCTAATTGGCTTAGAAACTAAAAATTTATTTTATGTTATATAAATGAGACTCTTTGGGTGTCTTAATTGCATTGGTTGTGGACATTATGTTCTGGGTAGTACGTGAATTTTGTTGTGCAAAGTGAGATGGAAATATGTGGGCACAAGGTGTCATGTGTGCTAAGGGTTTGAAAATTGAGATTTATGATATGAGACACCAAGGATTGAGATGGTCGGGATTGTGTATTAGAAATGATGTGATTGATTGAGTTAACATCTCCTTATTCATTTGAGCATATTTTACTTGTCTGTGTTCCGGCCATGTTGGTATTAATTGACTTGGTTATCTTTCGTTACCATCCGTATTTTCCTTTTATTGTCTCTACTGTTTGTAGTTTGATCTCTCCCTTTTATTGACATTACTTTGTTATCTTTATCTTGGTATTTTCTTATCATATCCTGTTCAATCTATTTGACCAGTAGGTGTCTTGACCGTTCCTCGTCACTACTCTACCGAGGTTAGTCTTGATACTTACTGGGCACCGCTGAGGTGTGATCATACTACACTTCTGTATATTTTTATACAGATCCAGGTATTTTATCATTAGTAGTTGTGCGGATTGTTGTTGTGGAGACTCATGGTAAACCTGTTGCTGCGATTGCAGGTCTCGGAGTCACCTTCTATTGTACTTATTTCAATTGTTTCCTTTTGTTCTGGAACAGTGATGTATTCATTTTGTACAACCATTCATAGAAAGGCTTATGACTTGTACTACCGATTTTGGGATTATAAATTGTTTAGAGATTTCTATTTCGGGATTGTTCGAAGTTAGTAAATATTGTCGTTATTTCTGTTAATGTTAGGCTTACCTAGTCTTAGAGACTAGGTTCCATCACAACTCCTTCGGAGGGATTTTGGGTCGTGACATGTTGGTATCAGAGCTCTAGGTTCATAGGTGCTACGAGTCATAAGCAGGTTTAGTAGAGTCTTGCGGATCGGTACGGAGACGTCTGTACTTATCTTCGAGAGGCTACAGAACTATTAGGATAATCTTCCTTCTTTCATTCCTTATCGTGCGATATTGATGCAGCTCGAAGCATATAACTTATGTTCCTTTACATCCACTCATGTATGATATTGCGCTCTCAGTGTCCGCTATGCGCCAGTGGTTCGTGATGCTACAGACGGGCTACGAGGGAGTCAGGATGCTCAGACATTGTCGCAACGTGTCGTCCAGACTGAAGATACATGGGTATTGAGAGACTATTCAGTTGTTCACATGGAGGTGCAGCGGGTTCCGGCAGTTATTGGATGAATACGAGCTTGGGAAGGTTTAATTGGTTGAATAGTTGTTGAGATTGTGGTTGGGTGACGAGGTAGATGTTGATTCAGGATAGTTGGTGGCATTAGAGAATATGTGGTTCATATGAGATTTCTACTTAGTGGAAGGTACATATTGTTATTCAAGGCACTGAAGGAAGCGAGTTTAACGGTCACGAGAATGGTCATGCGCTTAGTGGATGAATTGAGTACCTTGTGATTGGTATTGACGAGATGTGAAGGTTAATTTTGTGGATCATCAGATGTTGTTTTCTATGGGTTTGGGCTAAGTGGGGGAGTTGTAACGACCCGACCGGTCGTTTTCAGCTCTAACGAATCGTTCGGCAGTTTGAGGCTGTGAGCAGCTTCGTTTCAGGTATTATGACTCGTAGGCATGGTCAGAATTGAGTTTCAGGAAGTTCAGAGTCAATTTGGAAAGAAAATTCTCATTTCGGGAGCCTTAAGTTGGAAGAATTGACTAGGATTGGATTTTTGAGTAAACGACCTCAGAATCAGGATTCGAAGGTTCCAGCAGGTTCGTATGATAATTTCGGACTTGGGCGTATGTTCGGATCGGGTTTTGGATGACCCGGGAGCATTTCGGTGCAAATTGTAGAAGTTAGCATTTTAGAAGAAATTTCATAAGTCTGGGTTGAAGTGCATTTCAGTGTTATTGATGTACGTTTGGGATTCTGATCTAGGGTTAGCTCCGTATGGTGATTCTGGAGTTGGGAGCGCGATCGGAAGTGAATTCGGAGGTTCGTAAGTCATTTTGAAGTCATTTGGCTAAATATAGAAATTTGAAGGTTTTTGAAAAGTTTGACCGAGAGTTTGACTTTTTGATATCGGGGTCGGATTCCAGTTCTCAAAGTTGGAGCAGATCCATAATGTCGAAAATGACTTGTGTGCAAAATTTGAGGTCAATCGGACGTGATTTGATAGGTTTCAGCATCGAATGTAGAAGTTTCAAGTTCTAAAGTTCATTAAGCTTGAATTGGGGTGCGATTCATGATTTCGACGTTGTTTGATGTGATTTGAGGCTCGAGCGAGTTTGTATCATGTTTTGGGACATGTTGGTATAATTGGTTAAGGTACCGAGGGCCTCGGGTGGATTTCGAAAGGTTAACGAAATGAATTTCGGACAAAAAAAAGAAAGAAAAACTGCAGAAATTTCTGCTGCACTTTTGGACAGCAACTGGTGCATCGGGGAGCTGATTTTGAAGGTATATATATCAAAATCTATAAGGAATATGAAAATTTGCAAAACATAAATGTTGTAGCCCTTGCATTCTAGTTTCCAGAAAGTTAAACCAGTTATGATCGATTGAAGATGGCTTGTGAAGCAATTTCGACAGAATTTACTGATGCATGGAGCCGACTTTTGGAAGCTCATATCTCGAAATATATAAAGAGTTATATGGTTTACAACCTATCAAATGAAAGATCTTCGAGTCTAGTTTCTACATCTTTAAACCGTTTGTCATTTGGATATTTATACAAGGAGTTATGGGCGTTTTAATAGAAGGTGTAGAGCAGGGGAAAATTATAATAGGATGTACAACCTGCACAGCGCAAGGTACAACTTGATGAAGCCTGGGAAAATTGTTTTAAAAGCGAGTTTTGGCCCATTTCTTTCATTTGTCTTGGACGATTTTGGAGAGCTCAAGGAGGGATTTTCACCAAGCAACACTAGGTAAGTGATTTCTTCCTATTTTTGAGTTAAATATGTGATTAAGGATCAAATTAACAGTGTTTAATTAGGAAAAATCAGTGGAAAAAAGGGAAACTAGGGCTTGAGTTTAAGAGGCCTTCTAGGGGTGATTTGAGGGGTCATTTGGACTCCGATTTCAACGTTCTTTGTATGTACGGAATCGTGAGATGATGAGGATCATTTTGGTATAAAGTTTGTCGAGTTCCGAGATGTGGGTCCGGGGGTTGGGTTTAGGCTAATTTCGGATTTTGTGCATCAAGNAAAGTTGATATTTTTCGATTGGGCTTCATTCCCCTAGCATATTTTGATGTGAAAAATCTGAACTTGATAGATTTGGAGCATTCGGAAGTTGATTCGAGGGGCAAACATGTTGCAGAGTAGATTTTCGGGCTAGTTTGAGGTAAGTAATGTCTTTAAATCTTGTCCTGAGGGTATGAAACCCCGGACTTTACATACTTTCACGAATTTGGAGTGACGCACACACTGGATGACGAGTGTGGGGCGTGCACGAATTGGAAATTCAGAAATTTGTTCCTTTTTAGGCAACTATTGAGTTGTGAAACCACTTTCCAAGCATATGTTTTATAGTATTACTATGTTTGTATATATTTGGGTTGTAAGCCACGTTTGGGGCCTAGTGTCGATCTGTCTTAACCCCTTGGGGCCTATTTTCCTGATATTCCTCACTTAGAAATTATGATTTTTTACTCAGTCTTTCCTGATAAATTGTTTTGACACTCAGAGTTTATTGATATTATTTTTTGAAATGAAATACTGTCTTGGGTCGAGAACCCCGTTTATTTATGGACCGAGTGGCATGTTGAGAGTGTCTGACTGAGTGAGGCCGAGGGACAATATTGTGAGGATATTGATGATATGAGAGAGGCCGAGAGCCTGAGTGATTGATGCCATGATTTGGCTTGTTTGTAGCGCTTGGGCTGTAGGAGCCCCTCCGAAGTCTGTACACCCCCAGTGAGCGCAGGTACCTACTGAGTGCGAGTGCCGAGTGACGAGTGATTGGGAGGCATGAGTGACTGTGAGGTGCTGAGTGACTGTTACTGAGTGATGGTGAGATGCTGAGTGATTGATTTACGAGTGATGATTTGGCCCGAGGGGCGGATTTATAATGATATTTTGTTGAGTTTTGATTATGATTCATTTCATCTTTTATACTGATATTTTGGGAATATTACTGAGAAATACTGGAAATTATACTTTCTCAAAGGATTCTTTTTACGGAAATTGGTTTTCAACTTATGTATTATATGTATACTGTATTAATACTCTGTATCTTACTATATGTGGATTGGTGTTATGTGCTATGTGTTTTCTTATCTTCAGACTTGATTTATTTTCATTACTACTGAGTTGGTGTACTCATCATTACTCCATGCACCTCTGTGTGTAGATCCAGGTACTGGTTCTGAGCAGTAGCCATCTGAGATCGTTCATCGTCAGCTTTGGGATTTCGAGGTAGCTGTCCAGCGTCCATAACTTCTCCATTTCCCTTCCTTCAGTAGTATTTAGTATTTTGTTCTGAGATAGTGTATTATGACATTAGCAGTATTAGTATTATTCTTAGATGCTCGTGATCGGTTGACTCCAGTTCTGGGGAATAGTTGAGAAATTATATTAAAATAAATGTGTAGTTACGTGATAGTGGCTAGCCAAGTTCCACGATAGGTGCCATCACGACCAGTTAGGATTTGGGGTCGTGACAGGAGTCCACTAGCGGCATTCAGATTGCAGAGTCATGTGTTACCTCAGTTTTGGCCTATGAAGTGTATATAGATGGTATTGGAAGGTTCCCGAAATTTGTGTATGACTAAGATATGAGATCTTTCATGGGATGATGTTGGGACTTACGGTGTTTCTACTTCATTAATGTATTTTCATTTCAGTGTCAAAAAGGGGTCGGAGAAATAACTTCAGATTCATAGAAGGTCTATTCAGCGTGGGCATCTCGGTCGGGGAATCATGGGGTGCTTCAAGGGAGATACAATGGTTTATGAGTTGTTGGGCTACGTGTCTTGTACTAGGATTTTCTGCAATGAGTTTTGGTTGGGGTAGTTGTATATCGATAGGGAGAAGTTTTACCTCAGAGAAAAGACTAGGAGTAACCGAAGAAATGGGTCAGCTCTGTGGTGTTGGGTCAGCATAGAAATGGAAGTAATTAGTCCTTTTTGAATGGGAATTCCCTACAGGCATTTGTGGCAGTATTCTTGGGTTGGACGGTTTATGTGGCTCGATGAGTTGGGAAGATGCGGTCCTAATGGTTTAGTTGCGTGCGGACGGATCACGGAGAGTTCTCGATGGTTTCGGCAACGGCTTGAGTCGGTTGGCTGCTATGGGCATAAGGAATATGTTGTACATTATGGTTTTCTCCTGGATGGATATCAGAAGTTAATAGAAGGTTGGTATTATTGGATATCATATGTGAATAGCGTGCATTTTAGGAAAGACCCTTGAGTTTTGGTTTGCGGGTGCGTGGATAATGGCATGGTGATTACTGGGTTTTGAGGCTTTTGAGGTTCAGAGTTTGTTACACGGCCGAAAAATCTATATGGCTGCTTCAGTAAAATGATGGGGTGTGAGTGATGTATTAGCCATTCGATTAGCGTAGTTGAGTTCGGGTATGGAAATTTCGGTATTTTTATGGTTTTGGGGCTAGATGTCCCCATATGCGGGCTATTTCTTGTATGCGAATTATGAAGACATGCTGAGAATGGGATAACTGATAGCATACATTATCGATAGGTTTTTATGGACTTTTGGGAGGATATTTACATATTAGGGAATGATCAAGATTTGGGTTGGGGGCTATTTGAAAGCTCAACAAGAATATGTATTTTATATCATGTCAAGTTTGGGTGCTCTTGTGAGATTGTTATCACGGTTATGTTACCAGGCAGAATGGATATTAATTGTGCCCCTGGCCTATATTATGTGATATTCTCTTATGTCGTGATGAGCTGTGAGGTTGTATGATTATTCTCCATGCATGTTGTAATTCTGTTCATGCCTTATGGCGATGTGGGTGAAATGACCCTCGTGATGTTAACTGGTTCATTGCACGTTAGTTGTGCTTGATTTCTTCCATGTTTTGTTAATTTTATTATTTTCCTACAGCTATACTTGTGCACTTTACTGTGTTTGATTTCAATATTCATGTGACCAGTGAACCCGAGCACTTTGGCTTGATGAGTATCTGGGAGCGGGTTGCATGCCGCAACGGATGTTATGTGGGATACCCTTTCCTTGTGTTTATTTGGTGTTTTGTTTTCCCTCTGTGGGATGATTTAATGAAACTGTACTTTTATTGTTACACATGTTGTACTTGTTAGATAATCTGTATACCTTGCTTTCCTTCTATTTGTACAGCATAACTGAGTTATTGCTGAGTCGGTGTACGAGATATGTGGCATGAGAATCCGTGTGGTTCCGTGATGAGCTATTAGTTGTGTTGCTTGTATTGGCTGAGATGAGGTTCTTAGACCTGAAATTCGCACTATCGTATTGGGGTTGAGGAGTGTTCGGAAGTATGAGGCTGTTTCTGCTAAGATTTGGGCAGTTGCCCTTGACGGAAGAGAGAGCTTCTTGACTGCATGGGTGGTTATAGGTCCCTGCATGTTTCTTTATCATGGGCAGCGTTGTGGAGGTCCGGAACAAGGTTCTATTCAATGTGAAGTGTATTGCCGACGTCCAGAATGTTATTTTGGCAACTATGGTGGTCAGAAGTTATTGATACGGGCATTTGAGTTGTGTGGAACATCGTGTGATTGTACCCTGGGTTGGAATTATGGCTCGATTTTGCTTGTTCAGGTTATACAGTGAAATGATGCGAGATCCGAGTCCTATGATGAATTTCAGATGTTGAGATTTGGTTCTGTCCTAAGGTTATGGACTAAGGATGAAGTGAGACCTTCGGGTTGTCAGTACAACATAGGTCCCGAGTGTATGTATGGTGAGCTCAGGCAGTGGTTTGATGGCTTTGGAACAACTTTTGGCACGCTCGAGGACGAACGTATGTTTGAGTGGGGAAGAATGTAACGACTCGGCCGGTCATTTTGAGAATTTACACTTCGCTCAATAGTTTGGGCGCACAAGTAGCTCAGTATGATGTATTAGGACTTGTGTGCAAAATTTGAGCTCATTCCGAGTTGATTTGATATGTTTCGGTGATGTTTCTTCAAGCATAAATGATAACATATTGAACAAATGAGCTCCGATTTCTTTTTTTGATTGAAGCATTAGATCCGTATCGTAATTACGCACCCGTAGCAGAAAGAATCGCCAGATTTGGACATCGTTTATGGTCATTTTACTAAGAATTAGATTGCCAGATTTTTCAGATTAATTACGAAATTGCCACTGGTGGCGTATTTAAAAATCTTCAATATTTGCAAATATTGAAACCAACATATCTCCTTCATTATAAGGTCAAATTGAGTGATTTAAAAGCCTAACTTGACTATAAATTTACAAGGAATTCATTGAAGGCATAAAAAGAAAGTTTTGAGATTGTTTGGCACGAGAAACGAGACAGAACAACTGGCAGAAAAATATATAAAATAAGGGTTTATTCATTCGGTCGTATTTTGAGTTGGGGAGCTCGGATTTGGGCGATTTTGGAGGAGATTTTCACCATATGGATTGGGGTAAGTTTTCTCTACTCAGTTTTAGTTATATTTGATGAATCCATCTTCATTTTTGGGATTTGATTGATGATTTCAAAGTGAAATTGAGGGAGTTAGGGCTTGAGTTTTGGAGTGTTTGAGGTGAGGATTTGAGGGACCAAAACAGAGTCCGATTTTGACGAATTTTATATGGTTAGACTCGGGAGAGAACAAGGTTTCTAATTCATTCATTTTTGACTGGTTTCGAAACGTGGGCCCGGGGGTCGGGTTTTGGCCGATTTTGGATTTTTGGCATATCTTGTAGTTTTTATTGTGAAATTCGATTTGTTAGCCTATGTTGATGGTATTAATATGATTATGGTTAGATTCGGAGCTTTTGGAGACCGAGTCCAGAGACGAGGGCATCCCGGAGTAGGATTTTACGCTATTGAGGTAAGTATCTTTCCTAACCTTGTGTGGGGGACTTCCCCTTTGGATTTGAGTCCTCTGTGCTAAATTGTAGCCCGTGCATGCATGACGAGTGCGTGCCTGGTCTTATTTGTAGAAAATTTGCATTTAGGGTTCTTAGGTCCTTATGTTCATTAAGCGGGAAGTTTTCTGATATAGTTGGGTTTCCTATTTGCTAGTTTTGCCTCTACATGATCTATACATGTTGTTAGATTTTCTCTAACTCTTACTTGTTATTTGGCCTTTATTTGCCTTAATTGAAGTGATTGTTTTCCTTAATATTTTGATACTTCTTAATCGTGAGTTCCTTTATGACTCTGTGCAAATATGCTACATGTTCAATTGTTGTGGTTGCCGGTGAAGTTATTACGTGCCTTACCTGCCTCGTTGTCCTTGTGAAGGTTGTTGTATTCCTTTGTTTTTTTGGAATTCTCTTGTTGTCATGTACTCATACTCTTGGTAGTAGAAATTATGGTAATTGAGTTGTGGATTGGTTGTTGTTGTTGATTTAAGCTAATGTTTGGTGGGATCTGGTTATGCACCGTAACAGGAGTAATAAGGGTGGACAAGTGGGATCGGGTTGCACGCTGCAACAGGAGGAATAATGGTGATATATTGAGGAGAAATAAGGGAGGGCTGGTGGGATCGAGTTGTACGCCGCAACATATATATATATATATATATATATATATATACATTAATAGAAAATGATATATATATATATATATATATCATTTTCTATTAATGTAATTGCTAAGGAGGAGTAAGGGAGGATTGGTGGGATTGGGATGCACGTCGCATCAATTCATGTACTTATGCGTTCCTTTCTGACCCTAGTTCATTTGTACAAGCCTTTGATAATTTGTATTTCGGGTTCCACCGAGCTTTGAGGATCGGGTTATTGACATTGAGTTAATGACTTGTCGTTGTTCCTTGAATTCTTTTCCTGAAACTATTACTCTGGTGAATTATTTTTCAAAGTTAATTTACTACGTTGAATCATTTCCTCCTGTCCTACTAAGTTGTTAGTGATATAGTGATTTAAAATAACGGAATTAGTATTACGCTACTTCGTATGACCTTTTAAATTTGAACTCGCCGTATATATGTATATGTATGTATGTATGTATGTGTGTGTGTGTGTGTGTGTGTGTGTGTATATATATATCAATAATTCAAATTCCAAAAATTGTTATATTTTATTTCAATTCATTTCTCAATTAAATTTTCTTAACCCATTTGAGATTTGATCTTACTTAAAAAGAAATTTCTATTAAGTTTTAATTTAATAAATCCTATATTAAAGGCAATAACTTATTTGATGTTGTATTTTATTTGAAAAGGGTATTTTCTTCATTCAACTGATTTCAAAAAAAATAACTTCCTCTTTTCTCGTAGATTTCCTAATTGGTTTAGAAACTAAAAATTTATTTGATGTTATATAAATGAGACTCCTTGGGCGTCTAAATTGCATTGGTTGCGGACATTATGTTCTGGGTAGTACGTGAATTTTGTTGTGCAAAGTGAGATGAAAATATGTGGGCACAAGGTTCCATGTGTGCTAAGGGTTTGGAAATTGAGATTTACGATATGAGACACCGAGGATTGAAATGGTCGGGATTGTGTATTAGAAATGATGTGATTGATTAAGTTAACATCGCCTTCTTCATTTGAGCACATTTTACTTGTCTGTGTTCCATCCATGTTGTTGTTAATTTACTTGGTTATCTTTCGTTACCATCCGTGTTTCTTTTTATTGTCTCTACTGTTTGTAGTTTGATCTCTCCCTGCTATTGACATTACTTTGTTATCTTTATCTTGGTAGTTTATAATCATATCCTGCTCAATCTATTTGACCAGTAGGTGTCTTGACTGTTCCTCGTCACTACTCCACTGAGGTTAGTCTTGATACTTACTGAGCACCGTTGTAGTGTGCTCATACTATACTTCTGTATATTTTTATACAGATTCAGGTATTTGATCGTTAGTAGCTGTGCGGATCGTTGCTGTGGAGACTAATGGTAAACCTGCTGCTGGAATCGCAGGTCTCGGAGTCACCTTCTATTGTAATTATTTCTATTGTTTCCTTTTGTTCTGGAACAGTGATGTATTCATTTTGTACGACCACTCATAGAAAGGCTTATGACTTGTACTACGATTTTGGGTTATTATAAATTGAGAGATTTCTATTTCGGAATTGTTCAAAGTTAGTAAATATTGTCGTTATTTATGTTAATGTTAGATTTACCTAGTCTTAGAGACTAGATGCCATTACGACTCTTTCGGATGAATTTTGGGTTGAGACATATACATAAAATTTAAGTTAACACTTCCCTATACGAATTTAAATTTAGTCGAGTTTCAAATGCGGTGTAGGATACAAGGTGAAAACCAAAAAAGATAAACAATTAAGAAGGCGTTTAATATTAGATTGTGATGACATAATATTGAAGTTAAAAACCTAAAGTCATTTTCT
>MDKI01017013.1:0-35687 GCA_005239505.1 Nicotiana paniculata | reverse complement strand
ATTGTATCAGAAGAGGAGAAGATAATGGTATCATCTGCGTAGGATAGATGGTTTATTTTTGGAGTCCATTTAGGTAGACCAAATCCAAAAAATTGGTGGTGTTGATGTAAGGAGTTCAGTCCTTGAGATAATGCTTCAGCATCCAAAATAAACAATGCAGGTGACAGAGGATCACCTTGTTTGACTCCCCTCGATGATTTGAAGAATCCATGAGGCTGCCCATTCACCAGGATAGAATACCAGTTATTCCCAACCAAGTCAAAGATCATACCTATGAAACCTTCTTCAAATCCCAACTTCCTCAACATTTTAGTGAGAAACAACCATGAAAGCCTATCATATGCCTTTGCCATATCCAATTTAATTACTACATTTGGGCCTGCCTTGGTCCTAAGCCTTATATCTGTTATGATTTCCTGTGTTAGTAACACATTTTCTACTATGCTCCTTCCTTTAACAAATCCTACTTGTTCTTCTGAAATCAAACTAGGTAATATCCCAACCATTCTGTCGTGAATTACTCTTGAGAAAATCTTATTCACAAAATTACTTAGACTGATTGGTCTCAAATCTGCAAATGTATTAACCTCTTTCTTCTTGGGCAGCATGACAATGTTTGTGTGTGTAACACATTTAGGCAACTGTTGTCCACAAAAAAAGGCCAGAACCATGTTGTATATATCTTCTTCAATTATATCCCAACAAGAGTGGAAGAAAACTCTTGTATATCCATCTGGACCTCCAGCTGACTCCCCATTCAAACCAAACACTGCCATTTTAATTTCCTGCTTAGTAGGCATACTCATAAGCTGTTTATTTTGATCTTCATTAACCATGCTGGGCACATAGTTAAGTATATCAAAGTTAGTTGGTACCACAGTTTCACAGAATTGCTCCTTGAAGAATGTGACTGCCTCGACTGCAATCTGCTCCTCATCTTCAATCAAGTTCCCAGAACTATCTTTTATTCTGTTTAATTTCAACCTTTTCCTTCTCCCATTGACTTGAGCATGGAAAAATTTGGTATTTCTATCCCCATCTTTGAACCAATTCATGCCAGCTTTTTGTCTCCAGAATTGTTCCTCCAGTGCCAAGTATTTGATCATTTCAGCTTGTACCCTCTGCAATCTCTGCCTATTCATCTGAGTAGGAGCAGCTTCAAACTGTCTTTCATGAACCATCACAACTTCTTCCAAGCTAGCAATTTTCTGAAATATGTCCCCATATGTATTTTTACTCCATCTGGACAACGCTTTTTTTAGCTTTTTCAGTTTATGATTAAAGATCACAAAAGGATTAGCACTAAAGTCAGCTGTTCAGTTCTCCCTGACCACCTCTTTGAATGTATCATGTTTTACCCAGAAATTAAGGAATCTGAATGGTTTCTTGATTGGTGTGACTTCTATATCACATTTCAATAACATAGGGCAATGATCAGAACCTATTTTAGATAAGTGAGTGACTTCTAGACCAGGAAAGGTCTGTTGTAGTTCAATGTTGCCAAGGCACCTATCCAATCTCTTGAAAATACAATCTTCCTCAGTTCTTCCATTCCACCATGTGAATATACTACCCTTAAATCCCAAGTCTGCTAAGTTACATGTGTTAATGCAGTGTCTGAAGTCATCAACCTCATTAATAGACACTGGTAAACCTCCAAACTTCTCCTCCTCATCCAAAATGACATTGAAATCACCCCCCACAAGCCATGGTAGTGTCATGTCAGATGCTAAAGCATACATGGAGTCCCATAACTCTATTCTTTCTATTGCATCACATTTGGCATATACCAGTGTGAGCATGAGTTCCACATGAGATTCAGTATGAATAAGTTTTAGCGTAAGCTGCTGTACCAAATTATATACAATTGTCACTTCAAAAACATCATCAATGAAAGCCCAAATTTTATTAGATACATTTACTACTGCTTGAGCTAATCCAATTCTTTTTCTGTATCTCTCCATCTTGCTAGCTTGTTGCTTAGGTTCCATAATTCCTATAAATTGAAAATGGTGTTTTTTGTGCATTGTTATCAATTTTTCAAAGGCCTGCATTGTTTTGACAGACCTTACATTCCATATTAATGCATCCATCAATGGTTTTGAGACTTAGAGAGTGTTCTCCTAGTTTGTACTCCTCCTGTTGATGCTATTGCTACAACCTTCCCTTTATTTCCTTTTCCTTTGGTTGTTAATCTCCCTTTCTCCATGTGCCTTGGAGATAAGTCTCCCTGTCTAGCCACATTGAGAAAATTTTGTGCTAAGGACTCCTCATCCATATCTTTGTTGGCAATATCGTGTTGTATAATATTTTCCCCATCTACCAAATTATCTGTGTTCTTCTGCATAACTGTCAAGTTTCTGGCTCCTTTATTAACCTCAATTTGGGATTGATTTTCTGGAACAATGCCAGCTTCCAATTGTAATTTACTAGCTATTTCTCTTTTTCCTTTTGCACTGGCATTTGGTTTGTCAATGCCTCCAGCTTTTGTCTTCTCAACTATCATATCTACTGCTCCACCTGGGTCCCCAGGATCCCCAGGATCTTCTTCCAATAAACATATTTCCTCAAGGTCACCCTTTCCTTGTACTTGTATATCGATTATTTAGAGATTTGTTATTATTTGTTCATCAGTAAGCTGGTTTTCTCTACTATAATCCTTATCACCTTGATCTTCTCAGTTATCTACATCTCCTCCACCTTCCTCCTCACTTTGCATCTCATCAAGAATCTCACCTTATTCTGAGTCAACCTCTGTCTGATTATTCCATAGTCTACCACCTTTCCACTTGACTCTCTCATTGCTTTTGAATTTTTCATAGTCTGGATCCTCAACTTGATCCTTATCTACTCTATTTCCCATTTCTGAATCCACTCTAGTGTCCTGAGTTGGGATCTGTTGGCATGATGTATTGATAACCACCATATTATCATTGAATGCTCTTTGAACCCATTGTGCAGTAGTCTCCTTTGGTTGATTATCTCCCCCTGTGTTCTCCTTAAGTCTGCTTTCTCCCTGATTGGAAGTATTCCTATTAAGAGCAATTGAGCTGTCATTAGGAACAACTGGACATATACCCTTCCCAGTTGTGTTAAGCATTGTATAATCCTTTTTCTTTGACTTATCCATCCTAGGTGATTTTGGTTTATAAGCTGGTGCTGCATAGTTTAACTTTGGTGTGGCCACAACATTTTGCACTGATGCTTGGTCTGTATTCCCATCAACCACGACTAGTTGATTTTGGTCCTGGACTTCATCACTTTCCACCTCCAATATTGCAAACTGATTTGTAGTTTGAACTTGTTGTGGTACCATAGCATTTTCTTTATGAACTGGGACAATTTCTTGTCCAGTTTTAGTAACACACTCTGCTTGTTTCTCCTTTCCTTTACCTCTATTGTCCTTAACTTCTTTCCATTGAGCACCCACATTCCCAACAACTTTACCACTTGATAAAATCATAACAGGAGCATTTGGATTACCTGTTACATTGTTTCCTTGCGACACTGATTCCTTACCTCCAGTCTGTTCATACACCCTATTCTCCATAAGTTCAGGATGTAATCTCCAGCACTCTACCATATCATGACCCTGGAGTTTACATTCCTTACAGTATTTAGGTAAGTAGTCGTATCTAATAGTAATCCACTCTGTCCTTATCTCACCAGTACCATCATTCTCAATATCCATACGAACTTTTTTTGGATGATCAGCTAATAAATCCATTAGCACCTTAACACGAGCACAACTAGGTCGCGTCTTGTTAACAGTGGCCAAATCAAGGTGTAATGGGGTGCCAACTGCTGAAGCTAGAGAGAATAAACATTCTTTTACAAAGAAGGTTGGCAATAGATTTGGAAAGGAAATCCAGGCCATCACCTTAGGAGTCTCCTCGCCTGCCTTAAACTTGGTATCATGCGGGAGCTGAGAGAGTATTTGCTAGACAAAAACCCAGGGTTGATGTCTACTTTACTGATCATAGAGTTGTGTAGGCAGGCATAGGTTGAGGTACATAGCACCGATCATTGGCTACCCACTGACAAACCCTTTTAGCCATTGAGAGTAACGGGTGAGGGTAGTGCAGTCAAGAGGAAAAATAGGAAAGTCACCATTGTTGGCGGACCAAAGTCATCCTCACAGGCAGCATTGCCCGAGGGACCATTTGGGATGTTGAACTCGCAGCTTGGCGTCATCCATGACTTAGTGTCACAGCTCTCTAGTGGACCCTCACACCCCCAGCCTTGGCCCGAGCACTTTACCAGGGAAGACATGAAAACCTACCTAGATTCACAGAAAAGGTAGGAAGAGTCTCATGAGAAGATGATAGCATCTGTTGGCAAACTCGAGGTAGCCCATGGAAACTTGGACAAGGCACATGTAGATCTTCAGTCGGACTTCCAAAAGGATAAAGCAAAAAACAAGAAGAAGGGCAGGTTTATGATCAAGACGTGGATAGGCATCAAGGCCATCAAGGCACATGTTGCTTTTGTTATTTTATTTACTTTAGTAGTTTTTGTTATTTTATTTTTATTTATTTAGTGTTTATTTTATCTTTTTTTAGTTGTTTTAGTTTATATTACTTTTATTTCTTTAGTAGTATTTTCTTGGGCTTTTTTTATGCTACGGTTCTTTCCCGGGTAACATTTTTGTGTTGAACCGGGTGACTTTTCCCTATGATGGATGGCGTGACGACTTTCTTAAGAGAATTAGTCTTGTTTTGTTATGTGGATACTTTTGGATTGTTTGGTACTAATAAAATTAGTATCTTTTATGTGAAGTGTGAATTAAGAATACCCCTCCGAATTTTGGTTTTAAATTGAAAAAGTAAGTTGCATGGGGAAGAACAATTTTTGTGACAAAATTTTGGCTCATTTGGTGACTCTTTGCCCACTAGTTGGCATGATATTTCTCTAAATGCTCTTATTAAAAAAGTGAAATTGATTCGTCTTGATTAGTTCATGTGCCACATATGTTAGTTTTTGTTATAAGTAATTCTTGTGTTTACTTGTATCATCTAGAACTTGCCCGGGTTGTCTTTCAATGCTAATGTTAATTATGTTTGGTTGGAGGGATGAGTCATGCCATTTTGTTGATTTTGGAAATATATACTTTTGTTGTTTCATTCTCTCACAGATGGTGAGGACATGTGCTACCGATCAGGGTGACCAGACACCAGCTAGACTAGCGAGAGGTCGAGGCTGCGGTCGAGGCCGTAGTAGAGGTAGGGGACCAGCCCGTGCAGCAGCCGGCGCAGTACTAGAGGGTCCACCTACCATTCAGGATCAGGTTCCTGCCGCAGATATTCTAGCGGGATAGGATCAGGCACCGGCAGTGCCTATTGTTATTCCGAGTCTTCAAGAGACCCTGGCTTAGATATTGATAGTATGTACCAGTCTTGTAAAGGCAGTTGCTGTATCTACTGCTGCTACTTCTCAGAACGAGGGAGGAACTCAGACTCCAGCTGCCCGGACACCTGAGCAGGTTACTCAGGGCCTTCAGACACCGGGTGCAGTTCCAGCCTAGCCGGTTGCTCCAGTTCAGGACTTCGTGGTTCCAGCTATGCTAGATGATGAGCAGCGTAGGCTGGAGAGATTCAGTAGGCTTCAGCCTCCGACATTTAGTGGTGCTGAGGGCGAGGATGCCCAGGGTTTTCAGGATAAGTGTCAGAGGATGCTCCGTACTGCTGGGATTCTGGAGACTAGTGGGGTCTCGTTTGCCACTTTTCTGTTTTCTAGGGCTGCTTTTACTCGGTGGGAGTCCAGCAAGAGGCGTAGGCCTGTTGATGCAACACCCCTCACCTGGCAGCAGTTCTCCACTATCTTCTTGGAGAAGTATGTTCCCAGTCTCACAAGAAGGAGCAGCGCAGGCAGTTTGAGCAGCTACGTCAAGGGGAGCTATAAGTGACGCATTATAAGATGCGGTTTTCAGAGTTGGCTCGTCATGCCACCGAGTTGGTCCCTACTTATAGAGAGAGGATTAGGAGGTTCGTCGATGGACTCACTTATCAGCTCGAGCAGGTTATTGATATTACTTGAGATATTGAGTCAGTTCGCCGCCAGGAGCGAGAGGAGAGGGAGGCCAGAAGCCTCGTGGATTTGGTAGTTCTAGTGGTGCTCCTTCCAGAGGATAATTTCGGCATGGTAGAGGCCGTTCATTCAGGCCTCCTCAGCCAGTCCGCCCAACCTATAATGGTGCATCTCCGGGGCATGGCCCCCACAGTTCTCAGTTGGGCGTTCTTCATTCAGTGCCCTTCCAGCCTAGAGTGCAGCTCGAGCACAATCAGTTCAGGGTTCCTCTATTCATGGTTATTCTAGTGGCCATTCTAGTGCCAGGGGTATCTTTTAGTCCCCGTCTCCAGCTCCGGGGAGTTACTTCAAGTGCAGAGAATTTTGGCACATGTGGAGACAATGTCCCCATCATTTTGGTGGTTCTTCTCAGCAGAGGGTCCATCCCTCGACTTCGGCTCCAGTTACGTTACCACCCGCCCAGACAGCTAGGGGTAGGGGTCAGACCGCTAGGGGCCACCCTAGAGGGGGAGGTCGTGTAGGTGGAGACCAGGCTCGTATCTATGCACTTCCAGCCAGGCCAGATGCTATGGCCTCTGATGCAGTGATAACAGGTATTGTCTTAGTCCTTCACCGAGATTCTTTGGCCTTATTTGACCCTGGTTCTACATATTCCTATGTTTCATCATATTTTGCCCATTTTCTAGATATGCCCTGTGTGTCCTCTAGATGCATCGGTTCATGTGTCGATTCCGGTGGGCGATACTATTGTCGTGACCGTGTGCATCGGTCGTGTGTGATATCTATTGGGGGTCTAGAGACCTGAGTGGACCTATTGTTACTCAGCATAGTTGATTTTGATGTGATATCGGGCATGGATTGGCTATCTCCGTGTCATGCTGTTCTTGATTATCATGCTAAGACTGTGGCCTTAGCTATGCCAGGATTTTTGAGGGTTGAGTGGGGAGTTTCTTTTGAGTATGCGCCTAGCAGGGTGATTTCTTACCTGAAGGCTCAGCGTATGGTTGAAAATGGGTGTTTATCATATTTAGATTTTGTGAGGGATGTCAGTGGTGAGACTCCCGCTATTGATTCGGTTCCTGTGGTCCGTGATTTTTCGGACGTGTTTCCTGCATACCTGCTAGGCATGCCACTTGACAAGTACATTGATTTTGGTATTGACCTGGTGCCAGGCACTCAGCTTATTTCTATTCCACCTTATCGAATGGCACAAGCAGAATTGAAAGAATAAAGGAGCAGTTTCAGGAACTCCTAGATAAGGGGTTTATTCGGCCTAGTGTATCTCCTTGGGGTGCCCCAGTGTTGTTTGTGAAGAGGAAGGATGGTTCTATGCGTATGTGTATTGATTACGACAACTGGAAAAGGTGACGGTGAAGAACCAGTATCCCTTGCCTCGCATAGATGACTTGTTTGATCGGTTGCCGGGTGCCAGGGTATTTTCCAAGATTGACTTGCGTTCTAGCTATCATCAGTTGAAGATTCAGGGGCCCGACATCCCGAAGACTGCCTTCAGGACTAGATATGGTCATTATGAGTTTCTGGTTATGTCATTCGGGCTGACCAATGCCCCAGCGGCCTTTATTCACTTGATGCACAGTGTGTTCTTGCCTTATCTTGACTCCTTCGTCATTGTGTTTATTGATGATATCTTGGTATCTTCCCGATCTCGGGAGGATCATGAGTAGCATCTGAGGATTTTGCTTCAGACTCTGAGGGAGAAGAGGTTGTATGCAAAATTTTTGAAGTGTGAGTTCTTGCTTGATTCAGTAGCCTTCTTGGGGCACGTGGTGTCCAATGAGGGTATTCAAGTTGATCCGAAGAAGATAGAGGCGGTGCAGAGCTAGCCTAGACCGTCATCCGCTACCGAGATTCGCAGTTTCCTTGGTTTGGAAGGGTAATATCGCCGTTTTTTTATAGGGATTCTCATCTATTGCAAAACCTATGACTAGAATAATCTAGAAGGGTGCTCCGTTCAGGTGGACGGAGGAGTGTGAGGAGAGCTTTCAGAAGCTCAAGTCAACTTTGACTACAGCTCCAGTGTTAGTTTTGCCTACGGGTTCAGGTTCTTATACAGTTTATTGTGATACCCCGAGAGTTGGACTTGGAGCAGTGTTGATGCAGGACGGTATGGTGATTGCCTACGTGTACAGATAGTTGAAGGTGCACGAGAAGAATTATCCAGTGCATGATGAGCAAAAAACCATTGGCCACGCCTTGAATATTTGGCGCCATTTTTTGTATGGAGTACATTGTGAGATTTTCACTGATCACCGTAGTTTGCAGCATCTGCTTAAGTAGAAGGATGTGAATTTTCATTAGAGGAGATGGTTGGAGCTTCTCAAGGATTATGACAGCACTATTCTATATCATCCGGGGAAGGCCAATGTAATGGCCGACGCCCTGAGTCGCAGAGCAGAGAGTTTGGGGAGTCTAGCCTACCTACCAGCAGCAAAGAGACCTTTAGCACTTGATGTGCAGGCTTTAGCGGTTCCGTTGGTAAGATTGGATCTATCAGAGCCCCCGTGGGTATTGGCTTGTGTTGCCTCAAGGTCTTCTCTCTATGATCAGATTAGAGCACGCTAGTATGATGATCCACACTTGCTTGTTCTTTAGGACATGGTTCGTTGAGGTGATTCTAGGGACGTGGTTATTGGGGATGATGGGGTCTTGAGGATGCAGGGCCAGATTTGCCTGCCCAATGTGGATGGGCTCCGAGAGTTGATTCTTGCAGAGGCCCATACGCGGTATTCCATCCATCCAGGTGCCGCGAAGATGTATCAGGATCTGAGGCAACATTATTGATTGAGGCGGATGAAGAGGGATATTGATGAGTTCGTGGCTCGGTGTCTCAACTGTCAGCAGGTCAAGCATGAGCACCAGAGACCGGGTGGATTGTATCAGAGGTTAGATATTCCGGAGTAGAAGTGGGAGCGGATCACCATGGACTTTGTAGTTGGGTTTCCACGGACTTCGAGGATGTTTGATGCTATATGGGTTATTGTGGATCGGCTGACCAAGTCCGCATACTTCATTCCTGTCGGTACTACTTATTCTTCGGGGTGGTTAGCTGAGATATATATATCAGGGAGATTGTTCGATTTCATGGGGTTCCAGTTTCTACCATTTTCGATAGAGGTACCCAGTTCACATCTCAATTTGGAGGGCCGTGCAGAGAGAGTTAGGTACTCAGGTTGAGTTTAGCACATCGTTTCATCCTCAGACCGACGGGCAGCCCGAGCGTACTATTCAATTTTTGGAGGACATGTTGCGTGCGTGTGTCATTGATTTCGGGGGTTCATGGGACAAGTTTGTGCCGCTCGCGGATTTTGCATTTTATCAGTCGAGTATCCAGATGGCTCCGTATTAGGCTTTATATGGTAGGAGGTGTAGATCTCCGGTTGGTTGGTTGGTTTGAGTCGGGTGAGGCTAGGCTATTGGGCACAGATCTGGTTCAGGATGCGTTGGCTAAGGTGAAGTTGATTCAGGAGCCGCTTCGCACGACGCAGTCTAGGCAGAAGAGTTATGCGGACCGGAATGTCCGAGATGTGTCTTTCATGGTAGGGGAGAAGGTGTTGCTGAAGGTGTCACCCATGAAGGGTGTTATGAGGTTCAGGAAGAGGGGAAAGCTGAGTCCCCGGTTCATTGGGCCATTTGAGGTGCTGCAATGGATTGGAGAGGTGGCTTACCGACTTTCCTTTCCACCTAGTTGATCGAGTATTCATCCGGTATTCCATGTTTCGATTCTACAAAAGTATGTTGGTGACACGTCTCATGTTTTGGACTTCAACACAGTTCATCTCGAGGGTGATATGTAATTTGAGGTAGAGCCAGTGGCTATTTTGGGTCGTCGGGTAAGAAAGTTGAGGTCTAAGGATATAGCTTCAGTGAGGGTTCAGTGGAGAGGATAGCTGGTGGAGGATGACACCTGGGAGACTAAGCGGGAGATGCGAAGCAGATATCCTCACTTATTTGAGATTCCAGGTATGCTTCTAGACCCGTTCGAGGACGAACATTATTTAAGAGGGGGAGGATGTAACGACCCAGCCGGTCGTTTCGTAGGATTTAGCCATGTTTCCCTTATTTCTGCTTTATTGTGTGTTGTTTAGCCTAATTTTGTCATGTTAAATTTGGTTGGTTCGGGTTCGGGGTGGTCGTGGTGAGAACTGAGACACTTAGTCTCTTAAATTGGCCTAATAGTTGGAAAAGTCAATTGGGAGTTGACTTATTGGTAAACGACCCTGGAATGTATATTTCATGGTCCGGGTAGCTTTTTTAGCTGATTTGGGACTTAGGAGTGTGTTAGGAATGTGGGTTTTGATGTCCGGTGTAGAATTAGGCTTGAATTGGCGAAGTTGAGTTTTTGGCGATTTTCGATCGGCAGTGAAAAATTAGCTATCGGGGTGGGAATGGAATTCTGGAAGTTGGAATAGGTTCGTAGTGTCATTTTGGATGTGTGTGAAAAATTTCAGGTCAATCGGACGTGTTTTGGATGGTTTTAGCATCTTTGGGAAATTTAGAAATCTTAAAGTTCATAGGCTTGAATCCGATGTGATTTTGGTGTTTTGGCGTTGTTTTGGGTGTTTCGAAGGCTCGAATAGGTTTGAATGAGGTTATGGGACGTGTTGGTATGTTTGATTGAGGTCCCGAGGGCCTCGGGTGTGTTTTGGGAGGTTAACGGATCAAGTTTTGATGTTAGAAATTGCAGATTTTGCTGGTGTTCAGTTATGATTTTCTTCTATGCGATCACAAGGTTAAGGATGCGATCACATAGGATTGTCTGAGGCAGCAAGTTTTTTTGTTCTATGAGACCGCGTTTGGGGAGGCTGCGATCGCATGGGATAGGGGGTGTGTGCTATGCGATCGCGTGTGAGGACTGCGCGATCACATAGGGAGTGAGGCGCGTGTGGGGGCTGGGTGTTGGTTCTGTGCGAACGCGTGGGTTATGGTGCGATTGCATAGAGGCGATTTTGGTCTGTGCTTTGCGAACGCAGGTTCTGGAATGCGAACACACTGAGGAACAATAGGGGTTTGGGCAGTACACTTTAAAAGGCCATATCCGCGATTTTTAGCCCACTTTTCAATATTCTTGGACGAAATTGAAGCTTTTAAGAGAGATTGAAGAGGGAATCAAAGGAGAAAAACTTGGAGGTAAAATTGTTGACTTCATAACTCGATTCTATATTATTTTCTAAGTAATTAAAGCTGAAATTAGTTGGATTTAAACCCAAAATTGGGGAAGTTAAGGCATGAGAAATTGGGACTTTAATGGAGTAATTGAAGGGGCTATTGTAGTCGGATTTCGATGCATTTTATATGTATAGAATCGGGAAAGGATGAGAATTATTGTGATGCAATTTTCTTGGAATTCCGAGACGTGGGCCCGAGGGTCGAGTTTTGCCAATTTCGGGAATTTTGGTTAAAATTGATAGTTTTCGAGTGGGCTTTGTTCCTTTAGCGTATGTTGATGATATTAATTTGGTTTTGATTAGATTCGGAGCAACCAGGAGACCATTCGAGAGGTGATAGCATCGCGGATTAGTATTTGGGCCGGTTTGAGGTAAGTAATGACTGTAAATCTTGTCCTAAGGGTATGATACCCCGGACTTCGTATTTTCTCACTATTTTTGGAGTGGCGCACATGCCGGATGATGAGTGTGTGGCATGCACTGATTGTGGATTTAGACTTGATCCTTCCCGTGGCAACTATGGAGATGCGTATTTACTTTAAAATCATATGTTAAATCGTATTTTAAGACTATTGTTATATTTGGGCTGTAAGCCATGTTTGGGGCCTTGTGCCGACTTGTTTAGACCTCTTGGGGGCTTTTGCTGCTATTCCTCAATGTGTTGACTCCTGATTTACACTCAGTCATATTATGTTTAACTGATTTCGAAACTCAGCCTTACTTACACTATACTAAGATATAAAATGATGTTTTTGGGCCGAGTACCCCGTTTTACTGATAGCCCGAGTGGCTTTTGAGAGTTTCTGACTGAGTGAGGACGAGGGCCTGATTGTGAGGATACGATGTGCCATGAGATGGCTTGATATTAGCGCTTGGGCTTTAGGAGCCCTCCGGAGTCTGTACATACCCCCAGTGAGCGCAGGTACCTACTGAGTACGAGTGCCGAGTGATTGGGAGGCATGAGTGATAGTTAGGATGCCCGATGGGCTGATACTGAGTGATGGTGAGGCATGCTAAGCGACTGATTCTGAGTGATGATTTTCCGGAGGGGAGCTTTATGATACATGTTTTGGCCCGAGTGGATATTTATAATTTATTTCATTTTACACTAAACTCTTTGGGTATTTTTCTGAAATTGATGGAAATCATACTTTTCAAAGGATTTTTATCAGAGTTGGCTTTTAAAGCATGTTGATTTAATGTATACACTATTGGAAAGAAAGGCTGTGCTTATTATAAATTGATGATTTGATCCTATGTGTTTCTTACTGCTTAGACTTGATTTATTTTCATTACTACTTAGTTGGCGTACTCACATTACTCCCTGCACCACTGTGCGCAGATACATGTGCTGGTATCGAGAACTATTTTTCTTCCCTCTTGCGGAGTCAGAGTTGGGACTTCGAGGTAGCTGTTCAATGTCCACACCATCTCTTTTCCCATTTCTTGTTTTGTATTTAGTTCCTCGTTCCGAGTCTTGATGTATCATGACTGTAGGGTTATTTTATACTACTCGTAAATGCTCATGACGGTTGGCTCCAAGTTTTGGGGAAGCGTATAAACTGTTTTACTCATTTTGTTGCCTTAAATCGCTTAAGCGTAAGAATTTTTGTGAAATATTGGGACAATTTTGGAAATTATGAAAATATTATGTTAGTATGTGATCTAGCATAGTTTCACGATAGGCGCCATCACTGTCGGCTTAGGATTTGGGGCCGTGACAAGTTGGTATCAGAGTCTAGGTCACATAGGACTCAACGGTCATGAACAGGTTTAGTAGAGTCTTACGGATCGGTGCGCAGACGTCTGTACTTATCTTCGAGAGGCTACAGATACCTTAGGAAAAATCTCATTTTCTTGAATTTTGTCGTGCCATTTTGTTGATTCTGGAAATCTAAACTTTTGTTGTTTCATTCTCTCATAGATGGTGGAGACACGCGCTATCGATCAGGGTGACCAGACCAGCTAGACCAACGAGAGGTCGAGGCTGCGGTCGAGGCCATGGTAGAGGTAGGGGAACAACCCGTGCAGCAGCCGTGGCAGTACCAGAGGGTCCACTTAGCATTCAGGATCAGGTTCTCGTCGCAGATATTCCAGCGGGATTGGCTCAGGCACCGGTAATGCCCATTGTTATTCCGGGTCTTCAGGAGACCTTGACTCAGATCTTGATAGTATGTACCAGCCTTGCCCTAACAAGTGCTGTATCTATTGCTGCTACTTCTCAGGCGGGGAGAGGCACTCAGACTCTAGCTGCCCGGGCACCTGAGCAGGTTACTTAGGGCCTTCAGACACTGGGGGCAGTTCCAGCCCAGTCGGTTGCTCCAGTTCACGACTTCGTGGTTCCAGCCATGCTAGATGATGAGCAGCATAGGCTAGAGAGATTCAGTAGGCTTCAGCCTCCGATATTCAGTGGTGCTGAGGGCGAGGATACCAGGGTAGTCTGGATAAGTGTTAGAGGATGCGCTGTACAGCTGGGATTCTGGAGACTAGTGGGGTCTTGTTTTGCTACTTTTCAGTTTTCTGGGGCTACTTTTACTTGGTGGGAGTCCTTCGAGAGGCATAGGCCTGTTGGTGTAGCACCCCTCACATGGCAGCAGTTATCCACTATCTTTTTGGAGAAGTATGTTCCCTTGTCTCACAGGAAGGAGCAACACGGGCAGTTTGAGCAGGTGCGTAAGGTGGAGCATCAGCGACACAGTATGAGATGCGGTTTGCAGAGTTGGCTCGTCATTCCACCGAGTTGGTCCCTACTGATAGGGAGAGGATTATGAGGTTAGTGGATGGCCTCACTTATCAACTCCGCCTTTTGATGACTAGGGAGAGGGTCAGGTGCTACCTTCGAGCAGGTTGTTGATATTGCTCGAAATATTGAGTCAGTTCGACGGCAGAAGCGAGAGGAGAGGGAGGCCAAGAGGCCTCGTGGATCTGGTAGTTCTAGTGATGCTCCTTCCAGAGGACAGTTTCAGCATGGTAGAGGCCATTCATTTAGGGCTCCTTAGCCAGTCCGCCCAGCCTATAGTGGTGCATCTCTGGGGAATGGACCCCACAGTTCTCAGTCGGGCCGTTCTTCATTCAGTGCCCTTCTAGCCCAGAGTGCAACTCGAGCACCATCAGTTCAGGGTTCCTCTATGCATGGTTCTTCTAGTGGTCATTCTGGTGCCAGAGGTTCCTTTTAGTCCTCGTCTCCAGCTTCGGGGAGTTGTTTCGAGTGCGGAGAGTTTGGGCACATGTGGAGACATTGGCCCCATCGTTTTTGTGGTTCTTCTCAACACAGGTTCTAACCTTCAACTTCGGCTCCAGTTACTTTACCACCCACCCAGACAGCTAGGGGTGGGGGTCAGACCGCTAGGGGCCGCCCTAGAGGGGGTCGTGCAGGTAGAGGCCAGGCTCGTATCTATGCACTTCCAGCCAGGCTAGATGCTATGGCCTCCGATGTAATGATCAGAGGTATTATCTTAGCCTGTCACCGAGATGATTTTGCCTTATTTGACCCTGGTTCTACATATTCCTATGTTTAATCATATTTTTCCAATATTCTGGATATGCCCCGTGAGTCTCTAGATGCATCGGTTCATGTGTCAACTCTAGTGGGCGATACTATTATTGTGGACCGTGTGCATCGGTCATGTGAAATATCTATTGGGGGTCTGGAGACCCGAGTGGACCTATTGTTACTCATCATGGTTGATTTTGATGCGATATTGGGCATGGATTAGCTATATCCATGTCATGATGTTCTAGATTGTCACTCTAAGATCGTGACCTTAGCTATGCCAGGATTTCCTAGGGTTGAGTGGAGAGGTTCTTCTGAGTATGTGCCTAGCAGGGTTATTTCTTACCTGAAGGCTCATCGTATGGTTGAAAATGGGTGTTTATCGTATTTGGCTTTTGTGAGGGATGTCAGTGGTGAGACTCCCGCTATTGACCGTTGTTCCTGTGGTCCGTGATTTTCTGGACGTGTTTCCTGCAGACCTGCCAGACATGCAACCTGATAGGGACATTGATTTTGGTATTGACCTGGTTCCAAGCACTCAGCTTATTTTTATTCCACCTTATCGTATGGCACCAGCAGAATTGAAGGAATTAAAGGAGCAGCTTCAGGAACTCCTAGATAAGGGGTTCATTCGGCCTAGTGTGTCACCTTGGGGTGCACCGGCGTTGTTTGTGAAGAAGAAGGATAGTTCTATGCGTATGAGTATTGATTATCGGCAGCTGAACAAGGTGATGGTGAAGAACCGGTATCCCTTGCCTCGCATAGATGACTTCTTTGATCAATTGCAGGGTGACAGGGTATTTTCCAAGATTGACTTGCGTTCTCGCTATCATCAGTTGAAGATTCGGGGGCCCAACATCCCGAAGACTGCCTTCAGGACTAGATATGGTCATTATGAGTTTCTGGTTATGTCATTCGGGCTGACCAATTCCCCATCGACCTTTATGCACTTGATGCACAATGTGTTCCGACCTTATCTTGACTCCTTCATCATTGTGTTTATTGACGATATCTTGGTATATTCCCAATCTAGGGAGGATCATGAGCAACATCTGAGGATTGTGCTTCAGATTCTGAGGGAGAAGAGGTTGTATGCAAAATTTTTGAAGTGTGAGTTCTGGCTTGATTCAGTAACCTTCTTGGGGCACGTGGTGTCTAGTGAGGGTATTCAGGTTTATCCGAAGAAGATAGAGGCGGTGCAGAGCTGGCCTAGACTGTCATCAGCTATCGAGATTCACAGTTTCCTTGGTTTGGCAGGGTACTATTGCCGTTTTGTAGAGGGATTCTCATCCATTGAAGCACATATGACCTGACTAACCTAGAAGGGTGCTCCATTCAAGTTGACGGAGGAGTGTGAGGAGAGATTTTAGAAGCTCAAGTCAGCTTTGACTACAACTCCGGTTTTGGTTTTGCCTATGGGTTCTGGTTCTTATACAGTTTATTGTGATGCCTCGTGAGTTGGCCTTGGAGTAGTGTTGATGCAGGACAATAGGGTCATTGCCTACGCGTCCAGACAATTGAAGGTGCACGAGAAGAATTATCTAGTGCATGATCTTGAGCTAGCAGCCATTATCCACGCCTTGAAGATTTGGCGCCATTATTTGTATGGAGTACATTGTGAGATTTTCACTAATCACCGTAGTTTGCAGCATCTGCTTAAGCAGAAGGATCTGAATTTGCGTCAGAGGAGATGGTTGGAGCTTCTCAAGGATTATGGCCTACCTACCAGCAGCAGAGCGACCTTTAGCACTTGATGTGCAGGCTTTAGCGGGTTAGTTTGTGAGATTGGATCTATTAGAGCCCCCGCGGGTATTGGCTTGTGTAGCCTCTAAGTCTTCTCTCTATGATCAGATTAGAGCACGCCAGTATGATGATCCACACTTGCTCGTTCTTCAGGACAGGGTCCGTCGAGGTGATACCAGGGACGTGGTTTTTGGGGATGATAGGGTCATGAGGATTTAGAGCCAGATTTGTGTTCCCAATGTAGATGGGCTCCGAGAGTTTATTCTAGCAGAGACCCATAGTTCGCGGTATTCCATCCATCCGGGTGCCGCGAAGATGTATCAGGATCTGAATTAGCATTATTGGTGGAGGCGGATGAAGAGGGATATTGTTGAGTTCGTGGCTCGGTGTCTCAATTGTCAGCAGGTCAAGTATGAGCACCAGAGACCGGGTGGATTGCATCAGAGGTTAGATATTCCATAGTGGAAGTGGGAGCATATCACCATAGACTTTGTAGTTGGGCTTCCATGGACTTCGAGGAGGTTTGATTCTATATGGGTTATTGTGGATCGACTGACCAAGTCTGCGCACTTCATTCCTGTCGGTACTACTTATTCTTCAGAGCGGTTAGCTGAGATTTATATCAGGGAGATTGTTTGATTGCATGGGGTTCTAGTTTCTAACATTTCCGACAGAGGTGCCCAGTTCACATCTCAGTTTTGGAGGGCCGTGCGGAGGGAGTTAGGTACTCAGATTGAGTTGAGCACATCATTTCATCCTCAGACCGATGGGCAGTCGGAGCGTACTATTCAGATTATGGAGGACATGTTGCGTGCCTATTTCATTGATTTCTGGGGTTCATGGGACTAACTTGTGCTTCTCGCGGAGTTTGCATATAACAATAGTTATCAGTCGAGTATCCAGATGGTTTCGTATGAGGCTTTATATGGTAGGAGGTGTAGATCTCCGGTTGGTTGGTTTGAGCCGGGTGAGGCTAGGCAATTGGGCACAGACCTGGTTCAGGATGCGTTGCGTAAGGTGAAGTTGATTCAGGAGTGCGCAGTCTAGGCATAAGAGTTATGCTGACCGGAAGGTCCGAGATGTGTCTTTTATGGTTAGGGAGAAGGTACTGGTGAAAGTGTCACCCATGAAGGGTGTTATGAGGTTCGGGAAGAGGGGAAAGCTGAGTCCCCGGTTCATTGGGCCATTTGAGGTGCTGCAGAGGATTGGAGAGGTGGCTTACAAACCTGCCTTGCCACCCAGCTTATCGAGTATTCATCCGGTGTTCCATGTTTCGATGCTCCGGAAGTATGTTGGTGACCCGTCTCATGTTTTGGACTTCATCATGCTTCAACTCGAGGGTGATATGTCATATGAGGTAGAGCCAATGGCTATTTTGGGTCGTCAGGTCAGAAAGTTGAGGTCTAAGGATATAGCTTCAGTGAGGGTTCAGTGGATAGGACAGCCGGTGGAGGATTCCACCCGGGAGACCGAGCGGGAGATGTAGAGTAGATATCCTCACTTATTTGAGATTCCAGGTATGCTTCTAGACCCGTTCGAGGACGAACATTATTTAAGAGGGGGAGGATGTAACGACCCAGCCGGTCGTTCCATAGGATTTAGCCCTGTTCCCCCTGTTTTTGCTTTATTGTGTGTTGTTTAGCCTAATTTTGTCATTTTGAGTCGGTTGGTTCGGGTTCGGGGTGGTCGTAGTGAGAACTCAGACACTTAGTATCTTAAATTGGCCTAATAGTTGGAGAAAGCAAATGGGAGTTGATTTATTGGTAAACGACAGGAATGTAGATTTCATGGTCCGGATAGCTTCGTTAGGTGATTTGGGACTTAAGAGTGTGTTCGGACAGTGGTTTTGATGTCTGGTGTAGAATTAGGCTTGAATTGGCGAAGTTGAGTTTTTGGCGATTTTCGGTCGGCAGTGAAAAATTAGCTATCAGGGTCGGAATGAAATTTCGGAAGTTGGAACAAGTTTGTAGTGTCATTTTGGATGTGTGTGCAAAATATCAGGTCAATCAGACGTATTTTGGATGGTTTCGGCATCTTTGGCACAATTTAAAAATTTCCAAGTAGGCTTGAATCCGATGTGATTTTAGTTTTTTGGCGTTGTTTTGGTTGTTTCGAAGGCTCGACTAAGTTTGAATGAGGTTATGGGACGTGTTGGTATGTTTGGTTGAGGTCCCGAAGGTCTCGTGTGTGTTTCGGGAGGTTAACGAATCAAGTTTTGATGTTGGAAATTGCAGATTTTACTGGTGTTAAGTTTTGGTTTTCTTCTATGCGATCGCAAGGTTAAGGATGCGATCGCATAGGCTTGTCTGAGGCCACATGTTTTTTTGTTTTATGCGACCGCATTTGGGGAGGCTGCGATCTCATGGGCTAGGGGACGTGTGCTATGCGATCGCGTGTGAGGACTATGCGATCGCATAGAGAGTGAGGTGCGTGTGGGGGCTGGGTGTTGGTTCTGTGCAAACGCGTGGGTTATGGTGAGATCGTGTAGAGACGGTTTTGGTCTGTGCTTCATGAACGTGGGTTCTGGAACGCGAATGCACTGAGGAACAATAGGGGCCTGGGCAGTACACTTTAAAAGGCCATATCCGCGATTTTTAGCCCACTTTTCACCATTCTTGGATGGAATTGAAGCTTTTGAGAGAGATTAAAGAGGGAATCAAAGGGGAAACACTTGGAGGTAAGATTGTTTACTTCATAACTCGATTCGATGTTGTTTTCTAAGTAACTAAACTAGAAATTAGTTGGATTTAAACCCAAAATTGGGGAAGTTAGGGCATGAGAAATTTGGACTTTAATTGAGTAATTGAAGGGGCTATTGTAGTCGGATTTCGATGCGCTTTATATGTATAGATTCGGGAAAGGATGATGATTATTGTGATGTGATTTTTATGGAATTTCGAGATGTGGGCCCGGGGGTCGGGTTTGGCCAATTTCGGGAATTTTGGTTAAAATTAATAACTTTCGAGTGGGCTTTGTTCCTTTAGCGTATATTGATCATATTCATCTGGTTTTGGTTAGATTCGGAGAAATAAGGAGCCGATTTGAGAGGCAAGAGCATCGCGGATTAGTTTTTGGGCCGGTTTGAGGTAAGTAATGACTGTAAATCTTGTCCTGAGGGTATGTAACCTCGGACTTCGTATGTTCTCATTATTTTTGGAGTGGCGCATATGCTGGATGACGAGTGTATGGCGTGCACTGATTATGGATTTGGACTTGGTCCTTCCCGTGGAAAATATTGAGTTGCGTATTTACTTTAAATCATATGTTAAATCGTGTTTTAAGACTATTTTATATGTGGGCTATAAGACATGTTTGGGGCCTTGTGCCAACTTGTTTAGACCCCTTGGGGGCTTTTACTGCTATTCCTCACTGTGTTGACTTATTATTTACACTCACTCATATTATGTTTAACTGATTTCGAAACTCAGCCTTGTTTACACTATTTTGAGATATAAAATGACGTTTTTGGGTCGAGTACCCCGTTTTATTGATAGCCCGAGTAGCTTTTGAGAGTTTCTGACTGAGTGAGGCCGAGGGCCTGATTATGAGGATATGATATGCCACGAGATGGCTTGATATTAGCGCTTGGGCTGTAGGATCCCCTCCGGAGTCTGTACATACCCCCAGTGAGCGCATGTACCTACTGAGTGCGAGTGCCGAGTGCCGAGTGACGAGTGACGAGTGACGAGTGATTGGGAGGCATGAGTGATAGTGAAGATGCCCGAAGGGCTGATACTGAGTGATGGTGAGGCATGCTGAGCGACTGATTCTGAGTGATGATTTGCCCGAGGGGCAGTTTATGATACATGTTTTGGCCCGAGTGGCTATTTATGATTTATTTCATTTTACACTAAACTCTTTGGGTATTTTTCTGAAATTGTTGGAAATCACACTTTTCAAAGGATTTTTATCATAGTTGGCTTTTAAAGCATGTTGATTTAATGTATGCACTGTTGGAAAGAAAAGCTGTGCTTATTGTAAATTGATGATTGGATCCTATGAGTTTCTTAATGCTTAGACTTGATTTATTTTCATTACTACTGAGTTGGCGTACTCACATTACTCCCTGCACCCCTGTGTACAAATACAAGTGCTCGTACCGAGCGCTAGTTTTCTTCCCTCTTGCGGAGCCGGAGTTGGGACTTCGAGGTAGCTATTCAGCGTCCACAACATCTTTTTTCCCATTTCTTGTTTTGTATTTAGTTCCTCGTTCCGAGTCTTGATGTATTATGACAGTAGGGTTATTTTGTACTACTCGTAGATGCTCATGACGTTTGACTCCAGGTTTTGGGGCAGCGTATAAACTGTTTTACTCATTTTGTTGCCTTAAACCGCTTAAGCGAAAGAATTTTTGTGAAATATCGGGATAGTTTTGGAAATTATGAAAATATTATTTTAGTATGTGATTGTTTGCTAGCCTAGTTCCACGATGGGCGCCATCACGTCCGGCTTAGGATTTGGGGCCGTGATAAGTTGGTATCAGAGCCGAGGTTACATCGGACTCAACGGTCATGAGCAGGTTTAGTAGAGTCTTGTGGATCGGTACGGAGACGTCTGTACTTATCTTCGAGAGGCTACAAAACCCTTAGGAAAAATCTTATTTTCTTGAATTCTGTCGTGCCATTTTGTTGAGTTTGGAAATCTAAACTTTTGTTGTTTCATTCTCTCACAAATGGTGAGGACACGTGCTACTGATCAGGGTAACCAGACACCAGCTAAACCAGCGAGAGGTCGAGGCCGCGGTCGAAGCCGTGGTAGAGGTAGGGACCAGCCCGTGCAGCAGCCGGGGCAGTACCAGAGGGTCCACTTACCATTCAGGATCAGGTTCTCGTCGCAGATATTCCAGTGGGACAAGCTCAGGCACTGGCAATGCCCATTGTTATTCCGGTTCTTCAGGAGACCCTGGCTCAGATCTTGACAGTATGTACCAGCCTTGCCCAGGCAGTTGCTGTATCTACTGCTACTACTTCTCAGACCGGGGGAGGCACTTAGACTCCAGCTGCCCGAACACCTGAGCAGGTTACTTAGGGCCTTCAGACATCGGGGGCAGTTCCAGCCCAGCCGATTGCTCCAGTCCAGGACTTTGTGGTTCCAGCTATGCCAGATGATGAGCAACGTAGGCTGGAGAGATTCAGTAGGCTTCAGCCTCCGACATTCAGTGGTACTGAGGGCGAGGATGCCCATGATTTTCTGGATAAGTGTTAGAGGATGCTCCGTATTGCTGGGATTCTGGAGACTAGTGGGGTCTCGTTTGCTACTTTTCAATTTTATGGGGCTACTTTTGCTTGGTGGGAGTCCTTCGAGAGGTGTAGGCCTGTTGGTGCAACACCCCTCACCTGGAAACATTTCTCCACTATTTTCTTGGAGAAGTATGTTCCTCAGTCTCACAGGGAGGAGCAGTGCAGGCAGTTTGAGCAGCTGCATCAGGGGGAGCTATTAGTGATGCAGTATGAGATGCGGTTTTCAGAGTTGGCTCGTCATGCCACCGAGTTGGTCCCTACTGATAGGGAGAGGATTAGGAGGTTCGTGGATGGCCTCACTTATCAGCTCCACCTTTTGATGACTAGGAAGAGGGTATCAGGTGCTACCTTCGAGCAGGTTGTTGATATTGCTCGAGATATTGAGTCAATTCGCTGCCAGAAGCGAGAGGAGAGGGAGGACAAGAGGCCTCGTGGATCTGGTAGTTCTAGTGGTACTCCTTCCAGAGGATAGTTGCAGCATGGTAGAGGCCGTTCATTCAGGTCTCCTCAGCCAGTCCACCCAACCTATAGTGGTTCAACTCCGGGGCATGGCCCGCGTAGTTCTCAGTCGGGCAGTTCTTCATTCATTGCCCTTCCATCCCAAAGTGTAGCTCGAGCACCATCAGTTCAGGGTTCCTTTATGCATTGTTCTTCTAGTGTCCATTCTGGTGCCAGGGGTTCCTTTCAGTCCCCGTCTCCAGCTCCGGGGAGTTTTTTCGAGTGTAGAGAGTTTGGGCACATGTGGAGACAGTGTCCCCATCATTTTGGTAGTTCTTCTTAGCAGAGAGGCCAGCCCTCGACTTCGACTCTAGTTACTTCACCACCCGCCCAGACAACTAGGGGTGGGGGTCAAATCGCTAGGGGCCGCCCTAGAGGGGGAGGTCGTGCAGGGAGGCCAGGCTCATATCTATGGACTTCCAGCCAGGACATATGCTATGGCCTCCGATGCATTGATCACATGTATTGTCTCAGTCTTTCTCCGAGATGCTTTGGACTTATTTGACCCTGGTTCTACATATTCCTATAATTTATCATATTTTGCCCATTTTCTAGATATGCCCCGTGAGTCTCTAGATGCATCGGTTCATGTGTCAACTCCGGTGGGCGATACTATTGTCGTGGACCGTGTGCATCGATCATGTGTGATATCTTTTGGGGGTCTAGAGACCCGAGTGGACCTATTGTTACTCAGCATGATTGATTTTGATGTGATATTAGACATGGATTGGCTATCTCTGTGTCATGATGTTCTTGATTGTCACGCTAAGACTGTGACCTTAGCTATACCAGGATTTCCGAGGGTTGAGTGGAGAGGTTCTTCTGAGTATGCGCCTAGCAGGGTGATTTCTTACTTGAAGGTTGAGCATATGGTTGAAAAGGGGTGTTTATCGTATTTGGCTTTTGGGAGGGATGTCAGTGGTGAGACTCCCGCTATTGATTCGGTTCATGTAGTCCGTGATTTTTCGACGTGTTTCCTGCAGACCTTCCAGGAATGCCACCTGACAGGGACATTGATTTTGGTATTGACCTGGTGCCAGGAACTCAGCCTATTTCTATTCCACCTTATCGTATGGCACCAGTAAAATTGAAGGAACTAAAGGAGAAGCTTCAGGAACTCCTAGATAAGGTGTTCATTCGGCCTAGTGTGTCACCTTGGGGTGCACCGGTGTTGTTTGTGAAGAAGAAGGATGGTTCTATGCGTGCGTGTATTGATTATCGGCAGCTGAACAAGGTGATGATGAGCTTGTTTGATCAGTTGGAGGGTGCGGGGGTATTTTCTAAGATTGAATTGCATTCTGGCTATCATTAGTTGAAGATTCGGGGGCCCTACATCTCGAAGGCTGCCTTAAGGACTAGATATGGTCATTATGAGTTTCTGATTATGTCATTCGGGCTGACCAATACCCCAACGACCTTTATGCACTTGATGCACAGTGCGTTCCGACCTTGTCTTGACTCCTTCATCATTGTGTTTTGACGATATCTTGGTATATTCCCGATCTCGGAAGGATCATGAGCAGCATATGAGGATTGTGCTTCAGACTCTAAGGGAGAAGAGGTCGTATGCAAAATTTTTTGAAGTGTGAGTTCTGGCTTGATTCAGTAGCCTTCTTGGGGCACGTGGTGTCTAGTCAGGGTATTCAGTTTGATCTGAAGAAGATAGAGGCGGTGCAGACCGGGCCTAAACCATCATCAGCTATCGAGATTCACAGTTTCCTTGGTTTGGCAGGGTACTATCGCCATTTTGTAGAGGGATTCTCATCTATTGCGGCACCTATGACCAGACTAACCCAGAAGAGTGCTCCGTTCAGGTGGATAGAGGAGTGGGAGGAGAGATTTCAGAAGCTCAAGTAAACCGTTTTACTCATTTTATTGCCTTAAACTGGTTAAGCGAAAGAATTTTTGTGAAATATCGGGACAGTTTTGTAAATTATGAAAATATTATGTCAATATGTGATTGTTGGCTAGCCTAGTTCCACGATAGGCGCCATCACGGCCGGCTTAGGATTTGGGGCCGTGACACTCGCCCATTAACTTCGAATTAATTTTGGAAAAGATTATTTGGGATTGGGAAAGATTAACTAACAAGAACTTAAGGCTTTAACCCTCATTTTATAGATTCTACCTAGGGATAGGATTGGACTACTTGTAGCCATATTCAGGTGTGCTTAATCTCTTAATTGTTTTAGGGATAATTTAATTAGGAAGTTTTGTTAGTATTCGGAAGAAGCTAATATAGAATTATTACCCGAGGCTAATTAACATAAACTCGCTCATATTTGTTAAATTGTAAAATACATTGGATCGTTACTTGAGTGTAATTCCCTATGCATCCATGCTTTTAGCATCGATCATTATATTTGCTTTCTAGGTTCGTTTACATTTTCGCAATTAGATATGAATATTTTCTCAAATCATTTCTAAGTATTTGGCTTAGCATAATAAGTGATAATTCTCTTACATACCTAATCGCCTACATATTGTTCTCTGTGGGATTCAACCCCGATTCATAGTTGGATAAATTATATTGCATGTGACCGTGTCCATTTACTTTTTAGTAGTGGATTTGGACGTCATCACTATATTATATTTCTTCTTCTTTTCTTGCAGTTTTTTTCTTTTCTTTCAACTATTTTTCTTTCTCTAAATTTTCCTGGTACTTTGTACTCCCCACTAGTGGTGTTTTCATTAAAATACAAGTGCACTTTTCTTCCTTTTATTGGTTCCACTCAACCATTACCCATGTCACTTTATTACTTCTTTCTAGCGCTATTTACAATTCAAGTGTTTTAAGTGGTAAAAGCATCAAAACAATGTCAATTAAGAACAAAATATTATAGACTTGTAATGCGGGTGCCAAATAAAAGGCCTACAGGCTCAAATAGGCTAACTAAGAATAATTTAATTTGTGATAAGTAACACAACTCAAAAAGATCATAGAAAGCCTAAAATCATTTTTCAAACCGAGCAACACCTGGGATTTCACTTCAACTCACATTTCGGGAAAGTTCTTGACACAAATGCGATAACATGGACTACACAAAAATCTCACTACACATGATATATGATCACTCAGCAAAACCCCATTCTGACTCTCAAATCAAGAAAGTATTCACGGAGCTAAGAGATATTAAGCATAAAGCACAAAGTGAACATAAGTCAAGAAAATGAGACATAGGTGTCATAAAACATGCTATCCAATAAATAAGGCATCATCAAAGAACACCAGAACACATGGAAGATAATACACTTGCCAAGGCTTCAATATGCTACTATCAAACAAGTCAAAAGGCGCCTAGGAATCTCATAATTCCTCCTTTATTTCCTAAATACTAATCTACTCTACAAATAAAAAAGTACATCCAGTTCAAGTTACATCCCATGAAAAATAATCGAGGGACAAAGAAAAATCACAATGGATTATTACTATCTAAGAAAAGTAAAAAGTCAATTTTTTTTGGATTTTTAATCTATTTTTTGTGTGTTTTTGTTAAGAATTTAATCCCTCAAGAAAATGGTATAGGAGATCATCGCCAGGAAAACTCCAATCTAATTCGACTTTTTTTTTTTTAATTTTCAATATTTTTTATTTTTTCCGAATTAAGAGCCTACTAGAATACTAAATAACTAAATCCTATACTAATAATTTTACTACTCTATGTAAGCAACCTAAAACCAAAATAAGCAGCTAAAAATAAAAAAAATAAGAAGTTAACATAATAATATAATGCTACTAATTATCAAAGAAACTCTCTCAACCCACATTTAAAAAGATACGGTGTCCCCAATGCACGACTAAAGCTAAAATAACGAGGGTGGACAAGAAACTCCTTGAAAGACGAAGGCCAAGGCAATAGCATCTCACAGGGTACTTAGACTTCTCTTAGGAATGGTCTTGTGTGAGCATCCCACACTTATTTCTAACCATCTAGCTTGAATTTGCATAAATTCAATGGGTTTTCTTTCCATGCTCATAATCCTATAAAATAAAACAAACACTACAAAAATAATACAATAAAAAAGAATTAAAAAAAAACAAAAGAAAGTAGTAAAGCTAGGTTGCCTCTGTAACGACCCAATCAGACGTTTTGTGCATTTGAGACCCATTTCCATTTTTGAAGCTTCCCGAATGTGTATTTGTAGTTTTATGACTTGCAGATATGGTTGGTTTCGTTTCGGGGAGGTTTTGGATCGATTTGGAATATTCGATGCTTAGATTAGAAGCACAAGTTAGAAATATTAACCGAGATTTGTCTTTTGTGCAATCGATCCCGAGACGGTATTTTGATGGTTCCAATAGGTATGTAAGGTTATTTGACTTAAGTGTATGCCCTAAATTGGGTTTGAAGGTTCCTAGGTTGAATTGACTCTTTTGCCGAAAGTTGGCAATTTGAAGGTTTAGAAATTTCCTAAATTTGACCATGGTTTGCCTTTATGGCTATTAGGCTCGGATTTTGGTTTTGGGACTTGGAATAAGTCCGATTGATCATTTGGAACTTTTCTGCAAAGTTGGGTGTCCTTATGAGTTGGTTTGTTAGGAATTAGACGCTTGGTTGTGATATTAGTGATTCTTGAGTTTTATTATAATTTTTATGTATTTTGGTGTCTGATTCATGGTTCTGGATATTATATTGGTGTTTTGAGCTCGTGAGTGAGTTCATATGATATTTTTATACTTGTGTGGATGATTGGTGTGGATTTCCGAGGACTCAGGAGAGTTTCAGACGTGTTTCGGATCGATCTGGACTTGTTCCAGGTTGCTGGTGTGCTGATGCTATAGTTATTGCAATAGAGAGAAACAACATCGCAATTGAGAAGAGGGAAGAGGGTTTCAGATGTCGCAAATGCGACGCCTTGATCGCATTTGTGAAGTTAGCACTAGGTATGGGTAGGTCACATCTGCGACCATATGGTCGCCTTTGCGAAGAAGCTGTAGTTGCAATGCGAAGCCTATGCTGCAATTGCAGCATCTCTGTGTGTTGACAGTGTTTGATTTTTATATCCCTGTGTCGCAGTTGAACAAAAGGTTGGGAGTTGGTAACTTAGTCTCATTTTATCACATTTTTTAGCCCTATACTTGGTGGATGGAGATTTTCATACAAAGCTATTGGGCAAGTAATTTTGACTCAATTTCAACTATATAACATGAGTATTTATGAGATTTAACATCTAAATCATGGGATTTGAAGAGAAATTTTGGGGATTTTGGAATATGTTTTGAAAAATATAAAATTGATATTTGAGAGTCGAATTGGCCTTGGATTTGAAAACAAAACACATATATGGACTCGTGGGGTCAGGGGTAGTTGAGATCTACCCTTCAACTAGGGTTTTGACCAAGCGAGACCATGGTTGAATTTTGGAGAATTGTGTAAATATCTTAACTTTATTAATCAAAAGTGGTTTTTCTTGCATTGTTTGATATTATTAAGTTGTTTTTGCTTAGATTTAAGCTGAGCTAAGGTGAACTTTAAGGGAAAAGCATTTTTAGAGTATTGAATTTGCCTAGTTGAGGTAAGTATCTTGCCTAACTTTGTCTGGAGGAAGTTCCCTTAGGATTTGGTCTAATTGCATTATTTGTATTATGTGGAATGGTGTGTACATGAGTTGACGAGTGTGTATATGAGCGTATTTGTGGTAATTGACTGGATTAGACCTTAGGCTATTAATATGCCTTGAATTTTAATTGTTTGTTATTTGAAGAACTCTAATTGTTGTTTACTACCCGTACCCTTGTGTTATTGTTGAGGTTCTTGTTCATATTGTTATTGAGCCGCTGGCTATGTATTCTTGAGGTTTTGGAATTATTGTTTGCGCGATGTGGTGGCATATATGCATGTGTGGTGCGGTTGATTGTTGTGTTTTGAATGAGATGCACATGCGGCAACATAAGGGTAGTGTGTATATTGATGCGCATCTGGCGAGATAAGAGGGATTATGCGCGTGTAGCTAGTAAGGGAAAATACTTCATTGTGATGCACATGCGGCGAGATAAAAGGCTTATGCGCGTAAAGTTATTTGGGTAAAATATTTTAAATATGAAGCTCACGCGGCGTCATAAGGGTGATTTGTGATTATGATGTGTGGTAAATCAAGGTGAATCTTGTAGTAAATCTTGTGTTGGAATGGCTTGATGATTAGAATACGTCATTGTTTACTTACTTGATTTCACCTTGCGTTTACTTGTTTCGGTTAATTTGTCGCATTATCACATGCTTGTATTGGTTAATTTGTCACAATATCACATGCTTACTCTTTGTTTCCATTTATTGATTATGCTTTCTGTTGTTAGTTCTATCTTGATATTCTAAACATGATATATGTCTAGTGAGTGTGTTGAATTGAACCTCATCACTACTATACCGAGGTTAGTCTTGATAGTACCGTTTGTGGTGTACTCATACTACGCTTATGTATATTTTTGTGAAGATCCAGGTACCTCGGATTATGCTTGTCGCTAGAGATTCGAGCTGAGTTGCGGTGACTTCAAGGTATACTTGTTGTTGCGCTTGCAAGAATTTGAGTCACCTTCTAGTTTTTTCTTACTACTATTTATTGTATTCTAAAACAATGATGTATTTGAGATTTCTAGCATACTCTCAGTAGAGCTTATGACTCTGTATTACTGTTTTTGGGATGTATGACCTTTGATCAGTTTTTGACAACATTATGTTATTTATAAATTTTATTTAATGATTTAAGTTTTTTTCATTCCGCTAATCTCGTTGTGTGAAATTCATAGTGGGTGAGAGGGCTCTGCTCAGTTTTGCCCATGAAAGATGTAATGAGGTTTGGGAATTAAGCACTAGCTAAGCCCTCGGTTTATTGGTCCTTTTGAGATTCTTGAGAGAGTAGTGAGGTGGCCTACAAACTTGCATTTCCACCTAGCTTATCTACAGTTCACCCGGTGTTTCATCTTTCCATGCTCCAGAAGTATTATGGCGATCCATTACATGTGTTAGAGATCATCTTAATGCAATTGGACAATGATTTGACCTATGCTGAGCAGCCAGTGGCTATTTAGGACAAGCATGTCCGGAAGTTGAGGTCAAAGAATATTGTATCGTTGAAGAATTGTCACGACCCCAAATCCGAAGCCGGCCGTGATGGCGCCTATAATGGAACTAGGCTAGCCAACCATTACAGACTATCATAATATTTCATAATTTCCCAAAATTAGCTAATTTTAAAATAGCAAAATGAGATGAACAATTTATACACTTCCCCAAAACCTGGAGTCAACTGTCATGAGCATCTAGAATTGTAAATACAAAGTATATTAATGTGACTTGCTACTACAAAGCATGGAGCACAAAAGACAAAAACTATGAACTGAGGAAAGGAAAGTGTAAAGGCCCGTAAAATTTCTATGTCTAAAATAATGCCCGAATAAGTCCCTGTGCTATTATAACTGTAGAAATTCTTAAAACGGTCCTACTTTAAGTAAAAAGTATCCCAGAACTTGAAAGATTAAATTTTCCAGAAATTACGCGTTATGCGACGCACTATGCGATCGCATAACAGGTATGCGGACCGCATAGTGATCGCATACCTGGACACTTTGAGGACAACTATGCAGCCTAGAATGCGATCGCATTTCATGAATGCGGGCCGCATAGTTGTCACATTCTTGCCCCATGATTTTTGCGAGGGAGGTTATGCGACGCACTTTGCGATCGCATAACAGGTATGCGGACCGCATAGTGGTCGCATACCTGGGCAGTGTGGTTCCCATTTTGGCCCATTTGAAGGCCAACTATGCGACAGGAATGCAAACCACATAGCTCGCATTCCTGACAGTATCTCTGTGTCGGGGCTCCTATTTTCTAAATTTAAGACCTGACCCCTTGTTTTATAAAACACCCCTTCCCTTCATTTTTAATGATTTTCTGACCAAAAATAGAGAGAGAAGAAGAGAGTTCTTGAGAGAGAAGGTTTCAACATCATTCAATTTGATTTTTCAAAAATCACTCAAGCCCGAAAATTATCAAGTTATTGTCATCTTCTTCACTCAAAGAGGTAAGTCTTCACGCTATTTCCCCAATTTCTCAGATTTTGTGCAAGAATAAAACACACATAGGTTGGTTCTTGAAAATAAAAAGTGAAATCTTGCATGCATGTGAGTTAAACCCCGTAATCTAGTAAATGGAAAAACAAGTTTGGGTAATCATTCTCAAAAGGGGGTTAGTAGTCTAAGGGGTCACATAGTGTTTGATAAAATGCTCAATTGAGTACAAGATTCCTAATTCTAAGTGAAATATGTCACATTGTGGAATAGATTGACGGTGCTAGATGGTCCGGTGAATTCTGATAGAAATTAAAAAGGGGACGACTCGAGGTATGTATGGCTAACTTTAATATTCGTAGAGTCACCTTGTTGGTGTCCAAACATTCGGTATGAGTTTCTTGATGAGTATATGTGAATTGATTGCCCGGTTGTGTTGAGGTGTGAGATTTCATTCTCTGATTTTTCTTAATCGACCATCGTGATAATGGAAATCGTGAAAGGTGATTTCTGTGTGATTACTCTATCATGTGCAAGGTTCGCTAAATGCTTGAGTATGTTGGTATGAAAGAATGATAACAACCTCAAATGTGTAAATGCATCTAAGTGATAAGGGCTATGTAACAAGTGATGAAAGGGAATTGTGAATTGATCTAATTGAACTAAATGACCATGGAAATATCGCATATGACTCATTGTTGGCAAGGTTTACCGTGGCTTAGCCTCATATGGATTGTGTGTTGTAATGAATTTACATTCTTGTTTATGAGCATCTTTGTGGTTGAATTAATGGATGATAAAGACTATTGCGAACACATGATTGGTTGGGTGTTATGAAATTGTACTCTTGATGATATGACACCCTGTGATTGAATTGTGGGCTATTATTGTTTGCCATGAAATGTGATGGTCCGGTAGGATTGGGTTGCACGCTGCAACAAGAAGTAATAAGGGTGGAGAGGTAAAAAGGGTAGAGTGCAAACTGTACGGTGGGATCGGGTTGCATGCCGCAACAGAAATGTAAGGTGGGATCGGGTTACACGCTGCAAAATGTAGTAATAAGGGTGGAGCACAAACGGTACGGTGGGATCGGGTTGCACGCCGCAACAGAAAGTAATAAAGCAAAAATGTGATTGTGATGAAATGAGAATCTTTGAGGCTCTAAATTGTACTTTTTTTCTGTATCACTGTGCACTATGTGTTGGTTCCTTTAACTGCTTTCTATCTGTGCATCTCTTGATTTTACTTTGAGTAAAGTTTGCTCATACATACTAGTACTATGCCACAGTACTAACGTCCCTTTTGCCGGGGACGCTACATCTTTTATATGGATGTAGGTGGGTCCATAGCAGGTAGCTCAGCTCGTCGTTAGTGGTGCCTCCTCTACATCTTTCAGCAAGTACTGGTGAGCCCCACTTCCTCCCGGGGCCGTGTGTAATTCATGCCATCTCTTTTGAGTCTGTTATGTATTGTAAGGTATAGCCGGGGCCTTGTTGCCGACAAGTATTGTATAAACTCCTAGTATTTGTAGAGGATCCGTAGACATGATGTGGGTATATATATGTATTTTGGGTAGTAACTGTACGTATTCAGAATCGTGGTCCGTATTTGAAAGTTATATATGTATTGTGTATGTTTTGGGAATCAATTGTTGAAATGCTAAAAGAGAAACGAACTTATGTTTGTAAACCCACGCTTAAATCCTAAGTTGTTATTTCATATGGAATATGGTTCATTGTATATACGGGGGAAACGCGTTGGGTAGTAAAGGCAATCCGGGTCTGCTTGGCCAGGTTCACCCGGTTAGGTGTCGGTCTCGTCCCTCGGTTTTGGGGCGTGACAAACTTGGTATCAAAGCCTAAGGTTTTAAAAGTGTCCTAGGATGTCTCGGAGCCGTGTCTAATAGAGCCCTTCTTATCGGTGTGTTGTCGACCACATCTATAATTAGGGAGCTGCATGGACATTTAGGGAAGTACCCTTTTATTGCTATTCTATATCGTGCGATGTGGTGGGAGGTGAGGTTGTCTATCCCTAAGTCGTGCATTGTTCTGATTTTCAGTAAACGACACACAAGAAGAGAGCTCGACTCGGCCTAGAGGCCAATGCCACCCCATGAGTGGCCGTGAATTCTTTATTTGATGGTGCGGGTGAGAATGATTCCCCGACCTTGAATCTGCCTGACTCTTCCATCCCAGGGCAGGATATTCCTATTCCTGCTCCAGTAGAGGGTGCTACAGTCCGTCCCGCTGATGTTCCTGATCCTTCTTCAGTCCCAGCTTCCGGTCCCGATATTTCTGATGGGGACCTCAGGGGAGCTATTCAGATGTTGACCTAGTTAGTGGCCTCCCAGGCCCAAAGATCACATGCTGCCTCTGCGCCCTCTAGCGAGCAAGGGGATTCTTCAGGTTCCAGGGTCAACCAGTTTCTGCCGTTAGCCCCTCCAGTGTTCACAAGCACCGACCCAAAGGCCGACCCTCAGGATTTTATTGATGAGATGTACAAGACCCTCCGAGTTATGAGGTTACTGAGATAGAGGGGGTTTAGATGGATTCCTATCGTCTGAAGGGAGAGGCATATTCGTGGTTTGAAATATGGGAGAGTTCCCGTGGAGAGGGGAGCCCTATGGCAAAGTGGGATGAGTTTGTTAATGCCTTCATGGATCATTTCTTGACTGCCAAGACTATGGCGGACCGTGCTGCGGAGTTCGAGGTCCTTAAGCCGGGCAATATGAGTGTGTGGGGGTATCATATGGAGTTTCTGTGCTTGTCCAAGTATGTTGTTCACATGATGCCGACTATGGAGGCCAGAGTTCGACGGTTTGGTCAGGGCCTTGGTCCCTTGGTTGTTAATGAAGCTGCTACAGCTGCCTTGCATTCGGATATGAATTATTGGAAGATAGTGGGTTCACCAAGCTACAGAGGCTCGGAAATTGAAAATAAGGATTGAGAGCTCAGTTGGAGGTGTGAGATCAGCCCTTAGGAGAGGATCATCAGGGCCATCTCAGTCATATGCTCAGTCCTCAGCCAGTGCGCCGCCATTAGGGCACAATTATCAGTAGGGAGGTCATTTTGGACCCGGTTTAGATAGCAAGAAGTTCCATCAGTCGGGTCGTTCAGGTGGGAGGTTCTAGCAGCAGCGGAGGGTCCCATGCCCTAAGTGTTAGAGATTTCATACTGACCCTTGTTACTTGGATATTCCGGTATGCTATATATGCGGAGTGGGGGGCCATGTTCAGCGAGATTGTCGTGCGCCCAGTCAGGGTACAGGTAGGGGTGCTGCTTAGCCCTCCAGTTCATTAGCTGCTACGTCCTCAGCACGCCCTCCATCACAAGCAGGGTGCGGAGCAGCTAGGGGTAGAGCGCGGGGTCAAGGGGCACCCAGCCGGTTTTATGCTTTGAGTGGTCACCAGAGCGCTGAGGCTTCTCCGGATGTTGTCACAGGTATTCTGACTGTTCAGTCTCATGATGTTTATGCTCTTATTGATCCTAGGTCTTCTTTGTCATATGTCACTCCATTTATTGCTTCAAGTTTTGGGATAGAACCCGAACAACTTCACGAGCCGTTCTTTGTGTCGACTCCGGTTGGTGATTCCATTGCGGCCGTGCGAGTCTATAGAAATTGTGTTGTCACGGTGCGTTGTCGGGATACCACGACCGATCTTATTGAGTTAGAAATGGTATATTTTGATGTAATAATGGGGATGGATTGGCTCTATTCGTGCTTTGCTAAACTCGACTGCCGAACCAAGATTATGAGGCTTGAGTTTCCTAGTGAATAAGTTATCGAGTGGGAGGGAAATAATGTTGTGCCAAGAGGTAGACTCATTTCCTACCTTAAGGCCTAAAAAATGATCAGTAAAGGGTGCATCTATCATTTGGTTCGGGTTGCGGACACCACTTCAGAGGTGCCTGCTCTCGAATATGTGCCTGTTGTGAATGAATTTCTTGAAGTATTTCCGGACGAGCTTCCTAGGATTCCACCAGATAGAGAGATCGATTTTGGGATTGATGTATTGCCAGATATGCAGCCAATATCTATTCCACCTTATCGAATGGTGCCATCAAAATTGAGAGAGCAAAAGGAACAATTGAAAGATCTATTAGAAAAAGGTTTCATTCGGCCAAGTGTGTCGCCTTGGGGCGCACCAGTTCTTTTTGTCAGAAAGAAAGACGGATCGCTTCTGATGTGTATTGATTATCGGCAACTCAACAAGGTCACCATCAAGAATAAGTATCCATTGCCTCGGATAGATGATTTGTTCGACCAGTTGCAAGGTGATAAGTTCTTCTCAAAGATTGATTTACGGTCCGGGTATCACCAGTTAAAGATCAGGGAACATGATATTCCTAAGACTACCTTCAGGACTCGTTATGGGCACTTTGAATTTCTAGTAATGTCTTTTGGGCTAACCAATGCCCCAGCATCTTTTATGGATCTTATGAATCGGGTTTTCAAACCGTTTCTTGACTCCTTTGTGATTGTCTTCATTGGCGATATTCTTATTTACTCGCGGAGTCAGGAGGATCATGCTAATCACCTCAGGGCAGTATTGCAGACTCTTCATCAGCACCAATTGTATGCAATGTTTTCAAAATGTGAGTTTTGGCTAGAATCAGTCACCTTTTTGGGCCATGTTGTTTCCAGGGAGGGGATTCAGGTTGATCCCCAAAAGATTGAAGCGGTAAAGGATTGGCCTAGGCTAACTACCCCAATAGAGGTTAACAGTTTCTTAGGTCTAGCTGGGTATTATCGGAGGTTCGTGGAGGGATTTTCTACTCTCGCCTCCCTATTGACTAAGCTGACGTAAAAAGTAGTTAATTTTCAGTGGTCCGATGCATGTGAAAAGAGTTTTCAGGAATTAAAGTCGAGATTGACTTTGACACCAGTGTTGACCTTGCCAGAAGGTTCAAAGGGATTTGTGGTTTATTGTGATGCGTCGAGGGTTGGTTTGGGGTGTGTGTTGATGCAATGTGGTAAAGTTATAGCATATGCTTCAAGGCAGCTCAAGAATCACGAGAAGAATTATCCGACATATGATTTGGAGCTCGTGGCGGTTGTGTTTGAATTAAGAATCTGGCGGCATTATCTTTATGGGGTCCATGTGGCGTGTTCACAGATCACGAGAGTCTTCAGTATTTATTCAAGCAGAAGGAGTTGAACTTAAGGAAGCGAAGGTGGTTAGAGTTGCTCAAGGACTATGATATGAATATTTTGTAGTATTCAGGGAAGGCGAATGTGGTAGCCGACGCTTTTAGTCGGAAATCCATGGGTAGCTTGGCACATTTGGAAGCCGGTCAGAAGCTTTTGGATCGGGTTGCACACCGCAACAGAATGTAATAAAGCGAAAATGTGATTATGATGAAATGAGAATCCGTGAGGCTCTAAATTGTACTTGTTTTCTGTATCACTATGCACTATGTGTTGGTTCATTTAACTGCTTTCTATCTGTGCATCTCTTGATTTTACTTTGAGTAAAGTTTTCTCATACATAC